>PVJC01000259.1:0-141760 GCA_004026665.1 Murina feae | reverse complement strand
CACACACACACACACACAAAAGGCGCCTGGCAGACTGGGGCCATCATAGGACATCCACTGAGGGGTCCCAGACTGTGAGAGGGCACAGGCCGGGCTGAGGGACTCCCTCCACCCCGAGTGCACAAATTTTTGTGCACCGGGCCCCTAGTATATATATATTAATTAAAAAGAAATGGACAGAAGCAGTAATGATAATTTCAGTAAATATAGTACAGATAGATATGTTGTTAATAAAATATTTATAAATGTGCACAAAGAAGTAAACAAACCAAAAGGCTCTGATTTTTCTTCCTGTCTAAGCAAAATAGGCTTTCTCCTCCAGGGACCTGAGTTGTTAAATATTCCTCATTTGAGAAATAACTACTTGTTTCATTCTTCAGAAGAGGCCTGCACCAGTTGCATTTCCAATGGGCCCATTATTCTGTTTACAGAAGACACTGATGTGATCAGTCATGCCCTCATAGCCTTTGAAAGGTCCATCAGGTCACTGAAAAGATCTTTGTGACCCTTTCTTCCTTAAATAGGAAATATTTAAAGAGGTTGGCATGAAAAAGACTTGCTCTTTCCCAGTTTAGTTAAAAAACCTTAACTGTTCTGTGGATTTGTGCTTATGGCGGTTTTGTTGAGTTTGCAATTAGAAGGAAATATTGCAGTGTAGATAAAAACGTGTGTTTTTTGTCCCTCTGTGAAAGGAAGGAGGAAGTAAGTGCTGGTTGTTCTTTGAAACAGAGGGTGTTAAACAGGATATTGGAAGCCTAAAAGAGAGTTATTGGAAAATGTTATGAAGCATATTCTTTGGGGGTTAGGTATTAGCAACAGTGCGCCAAGGATCTGCCTTAATGGGAAAAAAAACACTCTATGTATGTTTTGTTTTTTTAGTCTTTGATGACATTTATGTTGGGTGGGGTGAAAGGTCATGTACCATGTAGACTATCAATGATATGCTAATAGGGACATTTTAAGCGTATAGATTTGATAATACAGTTCTTGAAAATTGAAAATTTTGAAAGTTGAAAATTACTGGAAAAAGCTAGGTGAAATGGTATTTTAATTGGCTTTTGCTTTTACTGTGTTATCAATTCAACTAGAAATACAAATTGTGAAGATGATTTTAATCTGTTCGTTGGTAGAGTCTTTCAAAAGTTAAAATCTACCAGGTAAGAATTAAATGTTTGGCTGCTGAATGAACTCTTTCCAAACTTTAAAAATTTGTATGTTTAACTTGATTTAAATATTGTCACTCAGAGCTTAAGGATGTACCCACCTTTGTTGATTAGTCCTTCTCATATCAGTCTGAACATTTAAAAAATTATAAGTGAATATTTAAGAGAAACCTGATCTGCTGTCACCTTATCTCATCGTTCAAGCATTGATAGTGTCTGTGCGCAGCTGAAGCCGGGAGCTGTTGTTACCCGTGTTTTCGGATGTTATTAGAATATGTTGAGGTTAGTTATGAAACCGCGAGCCCCCCGGGAGGGAGCAGAGGTTGTCTGAAGGATGATGTGTGATCATGGGGAGTGTTTGCAGCTGCAGCACCCCTGGCATAGTCTTAAAATGGGAGGTATAGACACAGTTTGATATCTTGGAGCAGTTTTCAACAGAACACATACTGCTCCTATTTTTTACCTAGGATTCCATGTCCTTCAATGTAATATCAGTCACTGGTCTACTCAATATGGAGACATCAGTTCTTTTTGGCTTAAGATTGAAACAAACACATACTTAGAAAAGGGATAGTGACTAATAAATGTTTAGTTCCAACATGGATTATTTCTTAAAGAGGTGACGTTTATAATTTTGTCCCCCAGAATATTATTGTGATATTCGTATCATTTTGAAAATAGAGGATAATACTTGAACAAGATAAGAAATAGTAGGAAGTGAGAGGTATGTTTCTCCCTCTTTCAAAAAAATCCTCCACTCAGATATTCTGTAAATGAATATTGAGTAACACCTCCCCAGTTTGGATTTCTTCCAGGTAAAAGCAGGCCAAATACATGGAAAGTTTGAATGAATTAATATTTAAAAAGAATTATAGTTTGCTTTTAAATAACTCAAATGTTTGTGTACAAAGTGTTTCTAAATTGAGATCTTCAGTCCTGTTTAAATAAATCAGTGATTCTAAATTCATTATAGCTGAGATATTTGCTTAGTGGCAATGTATTATTTTCAAAAATTCATTAAGTTTTAAAAAACACACTTGTAACTAAGCATATACCCAGCAAACTTTTTCATATAAATTCTGAAGATTTGCATTTAAATATGACGAAAATGAATTTCAACCCATTTTGTGGGACCGTCAATTAAAAAAAATTAATGAAGGTGTACTATAAAAAATAAACAATAGACAGAATTGAATATAAGAGAGGCTGAAACCTGACTGTCTTGCAGGATATTGGTTTTGATACTAGAAGGATAAATGAGGCTCCTTAAGTAAGGTATGATGGTGCACATACTCCCGCTCTTAGAAAAGTAGATGTACGGATTTTCCCAGAACAAGTGAGGACAGAAAGTTTTGACCCAGCTTGCTGCTGTGACCTACCTGGGACCTTCTTGGTGGCCCCAGGCTAGGCTGCACGCAACCTCCAGGTCTGCTGGCGCAGAATCGCTGAGGACATAAGCCTCTCAGACCAGAGGGGCTCTCTCTGCTTACAATGCGGGGAGAGCAGTAGTGTTGGCTTTTTAAAATATAAACCACAAATATCAGAGGAATTCTCACGTCTGGCTGTGGGGGCTAGGCTAGGAGAATTTGTCAGCAGCCTCGCTCCTTTGTGTTTTAACTTTAGTACTTTTATGCAAGAATGAAAAACAGCCGATGCTCAGGGATAGCTTTTCTCATTCTAACCCGCTGTTTCTGTTTCTATAAACAGCAGTTCTTGGCATGTAGAGCCAGGCAGCCTCCTTCGTGTCCCTCCTCTGCACTGGTACCTGCGGGGGCAGAGGGCTTCCTCCAGTTGCGCAGGCATGGCGAGTAAAAGGCCTCGAGTGCACTTTATATTACCCACGCTAGGTGGGAAATAGATCTTAATTTACGGTGGCCACTTCGTAGGTAACTGAAGGCACTCATCTGCTTGATATAACGAGAGATATATAACCAGCAGGAGTGAGCATATGTGGACTGGTTTAATTGCGTTTATTTCTCTTTGGACTGGAAGTAACTATTTTTAATATTAACTGCCAGTTTAGAAGCTCGGAGGCCATTGAAAGCAAACAGGTAGGCTAAAAATGTCAAGATCTGTGTAATAGTTAGTACCTCAGAACATGCACAGTCTGCCTCGTGGAGAGCCTGGGGGTTCTGGGTGTCTCCCCAAGTAGGGGCCATTGGGGTTCAATCTCGAGCAGACACAAGGTCTCACCAGAGAGGAGGAGAGGGAAAAGGGAAATTTAGGCAGCAATCCCACATCTGGGAACACATACTAAGAAGACAGATTCTTAAATAAATGCATACAAATATTTAAAGCAGGTATATTTGAGGCTATAACCCGTTCCACAGGTTCAGTCACTGAAGAGTAGTTAAGAAAATGTTGTTATGCTGATTCAATAGTCTGACCGTTTTCGACCTGTAAGTGGCAATTTTACATCATGTTACCCAATGGGCTTTCAACCTCATGAAAGCTATTCCAATGAAAATAGGAAAAATCTGAAGACTATGCAGAAATAGAGAAAATTCATGAAATAATGGCTGGTGAAATATAAAGAACAAAAATTGTATGTGTAATATAAATCCAGGCATGTAAAGTAGGTTTCCTTATTGACAAAGACTGAAAAGAAAACAGAAATGAGAGTAGTTATAATAGAAAAGCAGAAGCAACAAGCATATTAAATACTTTATATATGTGTGTGTATATAAATATGTATGTATGCATGTACACATATGTATATGTACACTTAAAGTGTGATGAACTTAAGTGTAGGTTACCTAAAATACTCCATTGTATCTAAGTTTGAAAGAAACATGTTAACCTGTAACTCCAGAGGGAAAAGGAAATTCACCGATTTGATTCTTAAATGGAAATGTCCAATAGCAGCCAACTGAAAGGGAGTGGTTGGTGTGCTCCACGCTCTGGGTTCTGGGAAGAAAGGCCCCAGAACACATTTATTCCTGCTGTTGTCGCTGGATCTGAATCCAAGAAGTGATGAGCTTCATTACACCTCAAACAGCTTTGCAAATCTTGGCTTGGAGATTTGGGGGATACTTAATTTTTTTGTTTTCGGGTCTTTGGCAAGAGTTCCAGTTGTGTCACCTTTTGTGGACCCGGTTTCTGACTGACTGATAAATAGCAAGGTTCTAGGTGAAAGCATCAACTTGATGTGGTATCTTACCCAATAGAGCCCCGCTGGTGCGCATGGTCAAAGTTGTATTGTAACATGCTCCTGGTGTGACCCAGTCCCGTATGCCTGGGGGCATCTGAGGGCATCTGTCCGAGTTGTATCGGTCAGGATAGGTATTCTATAGTAAAAAAGCCCTTCAATCTTAGAGGCTTAACACAACGAAAGTATATTCTTTGTTTTTGTTATGTGGACAACATAGTTTGGCAGAAGGGCAGTAACTCAAGGAATCAGACTCACAGATCAGCCACTGTCTTAAACACTGACAGTCACTGTCCTGGGGGGAAACCAGCACTCCCCAGAGGATCTTTCACTCCTGAAAGCTACTCATTACTCCCAGTTCACTTGCAGAATTAGTCACAAAGCCCTGCCCATCCTAAGGGTGTAGGAAGTGCAGTCCTACTGTGTGCTGGGAAGGCAGGGAGCTGGAAATGCTGGACCAACATCATTAATGACTACAAGACTCTTCTTCCTGCTTCGTTTATTTTTAACAGAGTCCTGAGATATGAGATGTGATGCTAGCTGTGCCTTCAAATACCATCTCTACCATCTCTGAAAAACAAAAATCTGTCGCTTTTAGGAGAGGAAATAAATTTGTGTAGAGAAGGCTCTTACCTGAGAGCACCACTTCCTATTCTTCCCTCACAGTGTGGGATTTTAGAAGCGTCTCTATGGTTCTCATCTTTTTCTTTTGCCTTCTCTAAATTGTTGTAAAATAGCTGAATGGTCTTGTTTTCCTTTGTTTGGGTCAAGAAATTTTAGCTGAAAATTGTTACTGTGTGAAAGAAGATTATTGACTCAACAAGCCTTCAATTTTCCATGAATAACACTCCCACCCCCTGGCTTCAGGATCATGCCGTGCATGCATTCTATTTTAAAATACAGACTGTAATTTAAAACAGGCAGTTCGATGCCCCACTGAACTTTGTTTAAGCCTGGCATAAAAGGGGAAAAGCTTTACGCCACAAGAAAGTGACTACGCTTTCTTAACCACCTTTCTCATAATGCAGTCTATTTAAAAAATGCTTCCAGGGGTATTGTTGTTCCACAGGACCTGAATTTTAGCCAGTGTTAGGTTGTGATGTGTGTCTCTTCATGATGTTTCATTATTGGGCTCTCGTTTGAATTTCTCAGGGTTCAGGGTAGGGTCCATTTGCAGTGGAGTCTGTGTCATGTATTTGTGCGTATGGCCCACATTCAGTATATGGGAGAACGTGAACTCTAAAGTTAAATTCGTAAGTTTTGGCATTCACTGATTGATAGCTATTTTTCTAGATTTAAATAGTGCCTGATTATTAAACTGGAATGACATAAATATTTAATTGCAAGACTTTACTATTGCCTACACTAATAAAAGAGTATTATGCTAATTGGTGTCACTCTGCTACATGCGAAGCCACACCCACCAGCCAATCAGAGCGACTATATGCAAATTAACCAAACCAAGATGGCGGCCAGCAGCTACAGAGCTAGAGCAAACAGGTGGTTTCATTGCCCTGGCAATGGAGGAAGCTGCCTGCCTAGGCAGGCTGTGTCCTCCACTCAAGGCAACAAAGTTTCAATTATAGAAGATAAATAAACCCCAGACACCTGCTTCCAGCCAACCTCACTGGGAGCTTGGGTCGCTGGGGGCTGTGGTCAACCTGCAAACAGCCAACAGCCCCTCACCCAGGATGACCCCACTCTCATGCGATGAGGGTCCTTACTGGGGGGCTTGGCCAGCCTGCAAACAGCCATCAGCCACTCACCCAGGCTGGCCAGGCACCCTAGCAGTACCCCCCTCCCTGAAGGGGCTGTGGCCAGCCTGCAAACAGCCTTCTCACCCAGGCGGCCAGGAACCCCAGCGGGACCTCCACCCTGATCTGGGACACTCTTCAGGACAAGCCAGCTGGCCCCCACCCGTGCACCAGGCCTCTATCCTATATAATCCTATATAATAAAAGGGTAATATGCAAATTGACCTTAACAGCAGAACTACTGGGAATGACTGGTCACTATGACACACACTGACCACCAGGGGGCAGAGCTCAATGCAGGAGCTGCCCCTGGTGGTCACTGCACTCCCACAGGGGCAGCTCTGCTCAGCCACAAGCCAGGCTGATGGCTGCCAGTACAGCGATGGTGGTGGAAGCCTCTCCTGCATCTTCAGCAGCACTAAGGATGTCTGACTGCAGCTTAGGCCTGCTCCCCGCTGGCAAGTGGACATCCCCTGAGGACTCCTGTGCTGCCCAAGGGATGTCTGACTGCCAGCCTAGGCCTGATTGCCTGGGTTACAGGCCTAAGCCAGCAGGTTGACATCCCCCGAGGGGTCCCAGACTGCGAGAGGGTATAGGTTGGGCTGAGGGACCCTCCCGAGTGCACAAATTTTTGTGCACCGGGCCTCTAGTATCATTATAAACATGATCAGATGGAAGTCGTTTATAGCACTTGCCTTTTTTCCCCTCCTCACAAAAATGAAAATGACCAGCTTATAATGATTATATGCAAGGAACGATGACTTTGTTTTGGTAAAATCATATATTTTGATGTGGAATGCTCATCTAATGCTGATGCTGAATGATAAACAGGCTACATCTCAGCCAAGGTTCTGGTCTTGAGCCATTCATGTGATTTCTCAGGACCTTTCGTGTCCTTCTCTGAAAGATGAATGTTAGAGTTAACAATCCCAGAGCATGTTGAAACTCCTAAGTGTTGTGTTAAGGGCCTTTGTTAGTATGTAAGAAAAAAGCACTGATAAGAATGAACCTCTGCTTTCAGGAGGAAGTTAAATGAGAGGCTGCAGCCAGCTCGCTGATGGCTCATGTAGCACTTGGTGGTTTCCCATTCTTCTGTGCCATTTGCCTTTGAACACCTGTGGGGATTTTGGGTTGCCCGACTGAGTGCACAGCCTTACCTACAGGCCATGGGAAGCCACGGGCCTTCCTGTGGACTCTGATACCTCAGAGATTACAGAGCCACCCCATCCCCATGCATTTGAGAAGTCTAGAGAGAAAGAGAAAAGTTGAGGAGTACACTTGACCCCTGAGCAACTTGGGGATTAGGGGCACCGGTGCTGTCAAAAGTCCATGTATAACTTTGATTCCCCCAAAACTTAACTAATAGCTTACTGTTGATGGGAAGCCTTATCAGTAACGTGAACAGTTGACTGACACATATTTTGTATGTTGTATTTTGCACTGTATTGTTACAATGAAGTAAGCTAGGGAAAATAAAACGTTAAGACAAGCATACGGAAGAGACCATACATTTATGTTCTATTTTTTGAAAAAATGTCATGTATACGTGGGCCTGCACGGTTCAAGCCCATGTTGTTCAAGGGTCAACTGTATATATATCAGGTGCCTTTACGATAAGGTGACCAGACGTTCCGCTTTTTAACAGTTTGTCCCACGTCCCGCGTCGTTTTAAAAAAGTCCCGATTTTTGGAAAGAGACATATGTACTACTCTTTGTAATATTTTAAGTAAGAAAAAAAAAAGACACCCACCCCCCACCCCCCACCCCCCGTCAATGGTGTCCCGCTTTACCAATGTTAAAATCTGGTCACCTTACTTTACGACCACCTGGTAAAGTGGGAGGTAGAAAAGACAGACAAATAAGGAAGCAGCAGGACATGAAATCTTGGCTTTTATGCCTTTCCCGTTGTACCAGTGGGAGCCCGGTGGCGACTGCTTTCTCATGCAGGTGTCACGCAGCAGACGGTTTCCATTTCTTGCTGTGGAAGGGATGCTCCAGGTTTACTTTGCACACTATAAAGTAATGAGTAACTCTCTGCTTTTCAAACAGATTTACCACAAATGGAGATTCCAGCCACCCAGAGACATGGAAACCGCCCTTTGTTGTAATGAACTGAAGCCAGTTTCATGGATATTGTCCCCTGTGTTTCTCCAATTTGTATGTCTTATCTTTGTCTTTGAAGTGACTGGATTGCTTTGGGTAGAGTGGTATGTCACAAGTCTTGCTTGTTATTTCACTCCTCTTTCTACCAAAGCTCCAAATGGAGTGCATTGAGCAGTGGCATAAGCTATACTAACTCACATGTAGCCCTCTCTCTCAGTAGTCTGGAACCGACGAGCCTGGTTACCTCTGAGTGACGGCAGCACAGCAGGATCCGTGCCCCATCTGTAACTTTGATCCCCGGCACTAATACTCTGTCTTTCTAAAAAAATGTTCTGGTGTAAGTAGGGATCTTAGTCTTATTTTTTCCATGGTATGGGCAGTTGAGTTCAGTGAACTAATTAGCACCCTAAATATAGTTGGTCTTTTGTAATTACCTGTATTTGGAGAAAATTTGACTCTAAAATAATAACACTTACTATCTAATCTAATCTAATCTAATAAAAGAGAAACATGCAAATTGACCGTTACCACCAGCCAATCAGAGCGGCTGTATGCAAATTAACCCAGCCAAGATGGAGGCTGGCAGGGTGGCTCTGCACCGGGAGCCTCCACGGCCGGCCGGCATAGCTGTGCCAGGTGTGTCAGCTCAGTGGGAGGGGGGTCTGGCCTGGGGCCTCCTCGGGGAGTCCAGGAGCAGCTGTCCTGGGTCTGCTGCCTGGCTCCGCCCCCAGGAGCCTCTGAGGGGTATCCAGGAGTGCCTGTCCCGGGTCAGCTGCCTGGCTCCACCCCCTAGGGGCCTCCCTGGGGCATGCAGGAGCACGGGGCCTCTGCAGGGTGTGCAGGAGCAGCCGTCCTGGGTCTGCTGCCTGGCTCCACTCTCCGGGGGCCTCCACGAGGCGTGTGGGAGAGTTGGTCCTCCATGGGGTTTGCAGGAGCAGCCATCCTGGGTCTGCTGCCTGGCTCCGCCCCCTGGGGGCCTCCCCAGGGCATGCGGGAGCGCGGGGGCCTCTGCAGGATGTGTAGGGGCAGTCGTCCCGGGTCCGCAGCCTGGCTCTGCCCCGGGGGCCTCCTCGGGGGCGTGCGGGAGCACCCGTCCAGGGTCCGCTACCTTCATCCACCCCCCAGGGTCCTCCACAGGGCGTGCGGGAGCGTCTGCTGCACAGTGCGGAGAATCCGAAGCCAGTTCACTGCCCGGCTCCACCCTGGGTGTGTTTGCTCAGCAGCAGAGCCCCACAGAGGGATCCTGCACCAGCGTCCGCCCCTGGCTTGCCACCCAGCTCTGTGCCAGGTGTGTCCCCTCAGCGGTGTGGGCCCACCAGGCGTGTGCGATCGTGGGCCCTCTGGTGGGAAACGTCCAGGCCTGCACTCACCAGCCCTCCCACCCCCCAGTGCACGAACCCTGAAGGGGCTGTGGACAGCCTGAAAATGGCCCTCAGCCCCTCATCCAGGCTGGCCAGGCATGCCAAGCAGGTGGACATCCCCACCAAGGTCCCCTCTTGCAGTCCCAGACTGCAAGAGGGCACAGGCCGGGCTGAGAGACCCCCACCCTCCGAGTGCACAAATTTTTGTGCACCGGGCCCCTAGTATATGTATAATAAGTTTTGGAGCCATCTTTAAAAGTCTGGTTTCATGTAAATGAAAGTTTCAGTTAATTAACACTGGAAACCACTAGAAAAAGAAGAATAAATATGCCCAGAGTAAAGGTCTTAGAGAACATAGTAGATACGAGGTGCGTGAACTTTTCAGACAGCAGTTTCACCATCGGTTTTGCCTGCTCAGTGCCAGATCTCAGCCTGTTCATCTATGTGTGATGCTTGAGACTTTTACATCACCACGATGAGGGAATTGTGCCATGTTTTTTTATTTGTGCAAAGCCTTCATTTTCAAAATGCCTTCATTATCAACCTGGAGGCAGGGAACAACCTTCGAGGCTCTTATGTCACAATTGAGGGTGAGTCACATTAACAAAAGGTGATGACAGTGAGAATGCAGAGGAAAACGTTGTTGAAATGAAGGAAGGGATGAATAGTAGATGCTTTTAAGGTTTTTAAGATGAGTGACCTGGAGGTGTGGTGCTGTTGGTGACGAACACCGGGAAGTTGGTTTTGGGAGTTGCTTTAGGGAGGAAAGAATACCCAGAGATTTTATGAGATTAAAAAGCAAGTCCTGAGTAACTGCGCTTGAATTCTGAAACTCCTAAAAGAAAGCAATTCATTGTTGCTCCTAAAGCCTTCTTTTTTGTAGAGTTCTTGATATAAGATGTAAAACATTGTCATAAATAGGAATTGATATTGAGAGATGATCTCATTGGCTATAAATTTATATTTCATTTAAATTCTTGGAGATGATTCAAAGACTATTGCAGCAGAGTTTGTTATAAACTCAGTAGATCGTACCCGAGTGTTCTTAACTCCAGGAGTAAGATAAGAGTGCAGTCTAAAGAAATATAAACTTTCTATAGTTCCATTGGGATTCATGTCTGGTCTCATTCTGTTTGCTTTTAGTGCATCTTACTGTGTTCCTTGGGTAGGGACCAGTCACTTCATACTGCTTTGAATGGTTTACTCTTAAATGATTTAGACTTCATTCTTGTACCAGTTCATTTTGGAATAATATTCCTTAGTTAAATTTATCTCATAATTTCTCCTTTTCTGAAACTTACTTTGAATTTATGTGTTTGCCGAGTCTGTTATACAAATTTAATGTCTCTACTTTTTATTTCTTTTTTAAAGGTATGTGACTGTGGGACGGTTTTAATATGCTAGTTTTGAAAGATTTCTCTCTCCCTTTTTAAGAATGGTTTATCACTTTGAACACCTTGATTTCCTAAGGTCCTTTTGAATCACAGCAGAGAACGTGGGTCTCAAGGAGATCACCATAAACTCTGCAGAGATACTTTCTGTTTTTAAAACCAGGCCTCTCCCCATATTCCCTCACTGCCCCTCCCATAAAGAGAAAAGGTTTAATATTAATGAGTTCTTAATGTGTGTATTTTTACACATTTAATTTGATTCATATTGTTAAGCTCTAATTCCCAGATGTGGAAATAGAGATTTAAAAATGGCAGCAAACTTGCCTCAAAATTCAACAGATGTGGAGTTTAGAGCATGTCCACCCACAACTCATTTATTAGAGCAGCTGCCTGGCCGCACCTGCGCCCGACTTCTCAGTGTCCTGTAAATTTCAGTTGTCAATCCAAGACTTTCTTTCCTTTTCAATTAAATCTTTTTCCAATTTTGATTAAAACCACGAGTGTCCTTGAATAAATACATATGTTCAGTTTCCCCAAGTGTTTTGCCGTTCATAGTTACTGCATTTACGTGTTCCTTATTAGCAGTTAGCATGCCTAAATGTGGACATTCTCAAGGCACAAGATTTCACTTCACACAGAAAAATTCAATTACATTCAGCAGGCAGTTATTGATCACTTCCTTATTTTTAAAATTTTATATTAGATGTCAGAGTAAAATAATAACATTGAAGTTATTTCACTAACTTATTAGTGTTTGTTCTTTCCTATAGTACATTTCAGCGGTAAGAAATCAAATAAGAAAACATACCTGCATTGAGGATGCGTGTTATTTAAAATACTGTAACATATTTTCTTACTTACTCTTCAGATAATCATCTATGGAACCTGCATGTGTAATTTCACAGAAATGTTTTGTCCTTTTGTGGAAGTCTTTTGAGTATCTGAAAGCATAAGAACGGTGTGGCTGTATCAGAACCATGCTAGCCTTTTCCACAGGGTGTTCAGGTGGCCTTGTGTCGAGTCCTGTCAGGGCCGTGGTCGTGGGGGAGGGAACACTGCACCCAACTTTTGTGGACACTTGTCCTCCTAAAGGAGTAAAGATGCTAGCTTTCTTCAGTGACTTCATTATTTTTGCTACTTTTCTCCTGACTTAATTTTCATTTCCTTTTTTTATGGGGATGAAAACAAGGTGTTAAAGTTTTAGCATCTTTGATATAATTCTGGTCCCTTGTTGGGGGTGTCAGATATGAACACTGCATCTGAATATGCACATTATGGCCGATGAGGCACATTCCACATGTATTATCAACTCAGCTTTGCTGCCTGTGTATGTCATCTTTACCCATTTGCGTGATGAGATATAACATATAAAACCTCTCACCTATGTAAGTGCCCAGTAAATGTCAGTTTCTTACCCTTTGTTTGCCCTCCTTTGAAACTGCCTTTAGCTGTCAGGACCTGTTAGGGTTGCTAGTCCACCCAACTTCCCTGAGAGTCAGCCTTCCTTTCCTGGGGCTGAGGAGAACCGGAACAGAGCTTGCCCCGTGACGGGATTGTGGCAGCTCACTCTGGGCTACAACTTTCTCTCATTGGCTCCTCTCCCATTGCTCCGTTGTTGAACCCCAGCACTACTGTGGACCTCTTTGGACTGGAATATGTTGGTGGGAATATTCCACCAACTGGGATTCTTCTGCATTCATGTTGATTTTGCATTCTTCTTCTTTTTTTTTTTTTTTACCACGTAACAGAAAAACATGATTATAAGAAAACTACATTAACACTTCACAATTTAAAAGTTTCCCCAATATTATTCTGCAATTTTTCATTTAAGTACTGCAGATGAAATTATTGGGAGAAAATTATTGGGGGTGGGGATGAAGAGGCAAAAATCCTATGGGGTTCATCTCATGGCTAACTGGTTATGAAAAAATTACAGATGTATAGTTTAGATAATTAAAATACATTGACCATTCAAAAATGTAATGACAGTCACTAGTATTATACTCACCTGTACTCCCAGCATTGTTGCCAGAGGTGGATAGTAATTGACTGCAGTGGTTGGAGTTTACTTTTCCTGTGCTTTTCCAACTTGGGGCATTATCAAGTAATAAAGCTACGTGAAAGAAAGAAAAGAAAGAGAAGGCCTAAGCAAAGATATGGATAGTCTGCCTGTAGTCAAATCTGCTTTTAGATAAACCACTTAGATTTTTCAAAGAGTTCTCAGATTTCTGAGGCAGATAAGCCTGTGAACCATGTGGTTGTCTAGGAAGAACCAGCTGTGACTGATGACATCTAGAGTGGGAGGTATAGGGGCTGCTGAGTCAGGGAAAATAAGATCTACTTTTAAGTCATATAGAGGAGGGGAATGGAGGGTGGGAGCGAGCAGGGAGGCAAGCCTAAATAATTCGGTTAATACAGGAAATACAGGCCTTGAGTCCTACCTCTTCCCTTCCCAGTGGCAGGTGATCTAAGTAAATGTGCTGTGGTGAGGCAGGTGGCATTTTGGAGGGGACTATCTTGGAAGTGCCTTATCCTGGTGTCTCATGTTGCTCTTTTCAACAGTTGTATTTATTGATGTTTTAAGTATATATCCCAAATAGGGAACTTTGGCAAATGGTTATTTTACAAGTCAACTAAATTTACCAGCAGTGGTAGTTAGTACCTGGGCAAATTATTACAGGGACTATAACTGTAACTAGATTACGCATTTTGCCTTTCCCAATATTTTATGGACTGTTCTGTGTATTATACTCACTATCACCAGTTTTACTTTTGAATTTACCTACAAACCTAGTTTCTTATTAACAAAACTACATAAAGTTTAATTAGTGCATTCTTTTAGCTTCCCTAACTAATATTTTTTTATGCTGTGGCATTCTAATAATATAAGGCATAACCAAGATACTATATAACAGTGATCAATATTTAAGAATATAGATTCATCTATGAAAGTGTTTAAAAACAGCTTGGATGAAGTATTCTTTCAATATGTGTCTCTATGAATTATAAATAAATTTGTTTATTTTCAAATATGCCAATAACCACGTTGACTGAAAGAGTCCTGTTGTGACAGACTGTTTTCATTTCCTGTGATGTTTTTATTAGAATTTATAACCCATGTGCTTCTAAAAAGGATTTGAGTTGACCTCCAGTAAAACATTTGTGTAAACTGAGATGACTCAAAGTGGAATACAGTTTTTTAAAAAAATGTTTTAAGAAGGGAGAAGCAAATAAACTATGATAATAGAGTACCATGAATAACTGAAATTTGAGGCTGCATTCCTGATTACCAAGGTAGAGGGGAAATTGAGGTTATGCAATTATCAACATAAAGCGAAACACAGAAGTTCTTAAGGAAAGAAAAAAACCATAATTTCCTATGGAAAGAATATCACTTTTCTTCTATTATTTTATTAAAGCAAATGTAAAATATTCCTGTGAAAATAATGAGTAATGATGCCAAAATATGGGTTTCCCAGTTTTTATGGTGTTAAAGAAGTTGTTTCAGGTTATCTGGGATGGTTAAGGACATAAATTAGGCGTCCTATCAAATAAATGAATGAATGGCTGTCCAGTCTATTACTTGCTTAACTGTCAAAATTACCAGTATAAACACAACTGTTCTGTCCAAAGGAGTTGCTTATTGAGCACGCTTTTATTTCATAGTAATTTTCAAAAGTAATCATTTTGTAAGCATAATACATGTAACAGGATGAAAAGTCATTTAGTAGGTAAATAGTTCAGTTGTGAAGAGCGTATCCTTCATAAACACATTTTTTTTTGAGGGGTTGGTGACAAATTTGTTTTATAGCTCGGCATTTTTCTGTTGTATGTTTTTATGGGAGAAGGTTGCTAATATTTGGGTTATAAAATTTGGGCTCAAGATTAATTGGTGAGATAGGCTGATGACCTAAATTTTACAGTGCAAATTTTCTACTAATGACTTAACATTTATAACTGTGTCAGTTTATATCTTGTGGCAAAATGATGTGACTTATTTTTCTTGTTCCTCTTGATCTGAGTACATTATAAACTTGGAGAAGAAAGATGCATCTATAATCCGTCCGGCTCCTTTCAGAGTTTTCGTGGGGAGGAGCGCCAAAGCTGGTGACGCCCCTTTTCCCCTCTGAACAGCACCCTGCCCTGGATTGGCCTTGGAAGAAATACAAGACTGACTATACTTTGGTTGCTGTGCCTTGTACTTTAGAGAGAATGGGTCAGCAGCAGGCCAGAGACCTAGCAGAGGCAGGGGTTTGACACCACAACTGTCTCTTTCCTTGGCCAAGCGTTGACCTTTGCAGGGAAGGGGACAGATTGCAGTCTTCACATCTGGTGAAAAGGAGCTGCTGTGCTTTGCTCCTGTTATTGTAAGGGAATTGGACTTTTTAAAGCCCCAAGCCATAAGAGACAATGCGACAAAAAAAAGAATTTACCATATTTATTATTCTCATAAAATACTAACATTGTAGGAAAACTACCTCTGTTCATTTGTCAGCCAGTCTAGCCCTTTGCAATGTCTTTCTAATAAAAGCAAGTCCTGGTGGTTTGGTAATTCCTCCTTGAAGAGAACCCCCAGAAAGCCTGTGCTTCAGTGCCTCTGAGGAAAGTTCCTTGCTCGGGATCTGTGGCTCCATCCAGGGCCTGCGCTTTACACGTGCTCAGCTGCAGAATCATGAAACACCACTGTCTACGCCAGTTTTATTCGTTAATGGGTTGTTGTTTTTTGTTGCTGTTGTGTTGTGTGTGGTTTTCTTTTAAGACAAAACCCCCTTGTAAATTGGCAAATTGTTTTTCAGTATTTCCCTTCAGAGGGCTTACAGGAAAATGCCGAGTATGTTGGCGTTATGGTTAGAACACGTCTCGTCAGAGTGGCTGCTCTCCAGTGCTGAGCGCACAGGTACATTCTGCTAAGCTGGCTGCTTGTGCTCGAAATAGGCTTTGACAAATGCCAGTTTCAGCAATGTAGGAGTAGCAGTTACAGAGGTGGCTTTGCAAGTCCCCTAGAACAGCCATGCACATCTTCAGTTACTCTTAATCCGAATGAGAAAGGGGATGGCAGAGCTATTTTTACTTTCTCTTGGGAGCTAGAAAAAGGAAGGCGGACTCTGCACCATGTAATTTTAAAAAACAACAACAGAAAATCAGAGCCTGTTGAGATTCTTTCTCGCTTACTTTTTGTTTTACTTTTGCTGTCTCCCAGGGTGTTTGACTAGTGTAAGTCTTCCCCTAGGAATATGAGACTATGTGGTACAGTCCGCCTCATAACCTTCCTGGATATTTTTATAATTTATCATCAGCTGACACCGCCTGGGTAGAATATTCTTACCACTCCCTCTGGCTGCTGGAAGTCTGAAATTACATCTTTGTCTTTGAAGTCAGGCATACTGTTAGCGTTGCTATGGCGACAGGGTGGGTAATGGAGTCCACAGACAGGAGATTGGTATTTAGCGTTTAAATGCTGCTGTACACAAGGCCTTGATTTTTAGAGTGGTTACTGAACTGTCCTCTTTTAGTAAATGTTTAAAAATTACATTTTTTACATGGTCTTACTAGATTAATAGTCATGGTTTATTTCATTTTAACTGCAAGGATAAAAGCATTATTCCATTAAATGGGTAGCTTTTTTCTCTTTTGGCTTATGCATTATTAACACCGGCTTTCCTGTTTTGCTTGTAATATTTTATAGGCTTTTTCAAACATGCAGTCAGATTTGCTCTATTGCTCCTTTATTTTTGGGTCTTAACCCATTATCAGCTTGATCTTACACAATTTCAGAGGAGACAAAGTTCCAGGAAACGAAGCGTTTAAAGCACTAAAACATGAAGTCTCCCTCTGTGTGTGTGTGTGAACTGAATTGAATTTCAGCAGTAACTTTATTTAAAATTTAAGTGTCTCTTTAGTCCCTCTCCTATAATGTGCCCTCACCTACCATATGAAAGGAAAGACTTCACTGTTGTTGAGAACTATGGATTACTTTTGAAAGGTTTTAGTTAATGTAACTTTTGAACTAATAGTCTGTTACATTATTAAATCTCTTTGGTCTGAGACCAGTTACTTGTATACATACATATGATTGAATCTTAAAAGTTCAATATATATATATCTTCCCCTTCCTGATATATGAATTGCTTCCAAAATATTAGTTTGAATGTCTTGTAATATGGAACTCTCCACTTCATAAAGTATTTTATTTCTAATCTTTTAAATTGTTAGGAAATTCTTTCTTCTCTTAAAATGAAATGTTCTCTTGGATTGTGTTCTACTTTTTCCTTCATAAATCATACAAGATAAATCTAAGTCCCTCTTCTGTAACATGCTGTTCAGATACTTGAAGGTAGTTTTCAGTTTACCTGGTTTTTACTTCGCTAACTAGTTCCTGTGGTGTTGGGATCTTGGAAATGACGCGGTGCACTTGAGGGGCCCAGTGTTCAGGGAGTGGGACTGTTGTCGTCGGCATGGCTGCTGGAGACAGCAGGCAGTGGCTGCAGGGCTGCCTCCACTCCCCCCCATGTTTCTCTGTATCCATCTGTGTCCCTGACTGCCCTCTGCTTCACTGTGCCCCAGCTGTCCAGGACCCAGGGGATACTGGGTACTAGGGAAGGTGAAACTGGCTTAGTCCTTCCTGGGGGTCCAAACCTTGGGGAAGACGTGCACAGGGGCTGGCATTGGGGAGGAGAGCAGGGCACCTGCTTCTTATTCTTAGTTCAGGGGGCTTTGCCTCCTGGCTCACCACTGCCTGTGGAGGGGAGCGGAGGAAAGGGTGAGCCTAGTGGGCCACTCAGAAGGGAGACATTTTCTTTGTGAATGGGCCCAGGTCCTTCCACAGATTCATGGAAGGTGGGCGCACACAGTTTCTCCTTGGCTTGAAAGCCATCTGCCTCCCCACAACCCCCACGGTCTGCAGAAGCCAGGGCTCCAGTTTGAGAGATGGATGACTGGTGGGCACAGCACCTACAAATGAACTACCTGACAATACGTGTTTTTGTTTGTTTTCACTTTTTATAGTTCTTTTTGTTGTTGTTTTATTGCTTAAAATATTACAAAGAGTAGTACATATGTCTCCTCCCTCCTCGCCCCCCACCCCCCCTTGACCTTCCTCCCGCCTCCCCTAACCTCCAGTGTCTTGTGTCCATTGGTTATGCTTATATGCATGCATACAAGTCCTCTGGTTGATCTCTTACCCCCCCTCCCCAACCCTCCCCAGTCTTCCTGCTGTAGGTTGACAATCTGTTTGATGCTGCTCTGCTTCTGTATGTATTTTTGTTCATCAGTTTATAATGGTCTTCATTATCCATAAATGAGTGAGGACATGTATTTTTCTTTCATTGACTGGCTTATTTCACTTAGCATGATGCTCTCCAGTTCCCTCCATGCTGTAGATCAGGAAGAACTGTATTTCCGACCAGGGCTGGTTCATGGAATGGCAGGTGGGAAATAATCCCCTAGCATGGTCCCTGGGGCCGGTGTCCTTTCCTGCGTCACTCAGCTTGCCCCGAGGATGCTGACCAGCTACGCTTCTCTAACTGATCAGCAGTTTGGGCTTGAATTTGGGGTGAGGGATGAGTAAGTTCTCATTTCAGTGAAACTCTTTAAAAATATATATATATATATATATATATATATATATATATATATATATATATATATATATTTATATATATATTTTATTGATTTTTTTACAGAGAGGAGGGGAGAGGAATAGAGAGTTAGAAACATCGATGAGAGAGAAACATCGATCAACTGCCTCCTGCACACTCCCCACTGGGGATGTGCCTGGAACACAGGTACATGCCCTTGATCGGAATTGAACCTGGGACCCTTCAGTTCGCAGGCTGACGCTCTATCCACTGAGCCAAACCGGTTAGGGCTTCAGTGAAACTCTTAATGTGATTTTCATGAAGTGAAATTGCATCTCCCCCCAAAAGGAAAAATAAAAACAAGTGGATCTTGGTTGCTGAATATTGCCCCATTTGCAGCATTTGTAGTCAAAAGTGTGTGCAGGGACCTGGGATATTCTAGACCCCCACCCAGCAGAGCCTTCCGCAGGAGGAAAATACCCCATATCTGTGTGGTCCAATATGCTAGCCACTCGCCATATGCTGCTATGTAGCACTCGAAACCTGGCTACTGTGAGCATTGAACTTTAAATTTTAATTAAACTCGCCTAACCATATGTGGCTAATAGCTACCATATTGGACAGTGCAGTTCTAGATTGCGGGCTCTGTGCGGGCATGTTTTTACTGCAAAGTGGACTTTGGTGAAAATAGCAATGTGCTTACATTATGACTTTCACATTCTTAATGTATCAATCCTTGGTTGCAGCGCATTCTCAACTAGCATTTAAGCAGAACGCATTACCCATGTTACAGAGATTGAAGGTACATATGTATTGTAGATGTACAGTTCATCTGTGGTGGAGTTTTGGCTGATTGAATGAATGCAGTGAGCGAATGCTGTGCACTTGAGTGCGGCTTTAGAAGCTAAAAGGCTGAAGTCCTTACATTTCTTTCTACTTCCTGGTTATATGAGCTTCTAATTACCTATGTTACTGGAAATAGAGCAGAGTCAGTTACCTTCAGGATATCTTCAGATGCCCCCACTTCTCTCCCACCTACATGGCAATATCAAGGTCAGACTCGGCTGTGGGAAGTTGGGGTCCTGGGCATAGCCTGCATGTCAGGCAGCCGTGTGACCCGGGGAGCAGAGTGTGTCATAGAGTTCAAGATTCTGCTCCCCACCACTATGCAGGTGTAAGCTGTGGTGTCAGGATGTGGAGTGTTAAAATGTGACACTTATCATGGCATCTTCTTCATAACTTAGGGGTCATATCTGAGCAGTAGCTTAGGGTTAAACCTATGGTGTTATAAATGATTTCCCTTGTGTGCATATTGGTGGTATCTACTGATATTTATGATTTTTTTTTTGTTACGGGCATCAAGAGGTGCTTTCTCCCATGAGTTTCAAATTATTTCATATTTAGAGCATGAGAATAGATGGCAGTTTGGGGCTGAATAGGAGTTTCAGAGTCTTGACTTTTTTGTTAATCTTTACCCAAGGATGTTTTTTCCTTTGATTTTTAGAGAGAATGGAGGGGAGGGAGGAAGGAAAGAGACAGATCAAAGTGAGAGAGAAGCATTGATTGGTTGCCTCCTGCATGTACCTGGACTGGGGTTGGGGATCAAACCTGCAGCCCAAGGCACATGCACTTGGTGGGAATTGAGCCCATGACCCTTGGATATGTGGCTAACATTCTAACCACTGAGCAACACTGGCTGGACAGACTCATGGCTTTCTAAGGCTGATTTCCTCCTTGGCCAGGTGATGATGGAGAGCCCCATGTCAAGTCCTTATCGCTGCCCATCCCAAGTTCTCCAAACAGCTGGATTTCTGAGTTTGGTTATGGAACTTGCTGTGGCATCGCCTTTTATGTTTAAGAGCAGGGACTTCAATTAGCTTTTTTCTAGTTTTCTGCATGTTTAGAATTTTCATAAGAACCATATTTTACATTCAAATAATGTGGTTGTGTAGTTTGAATAGTATGTTTCAAGATTTCCAATTCACTTGTCACCGCCTTCAAAACTCAACTGTGTTTCTTGTCTGCATTCATTTCACCAAACATTGCATTTTCACAGTTATGGTACAGTCAGTGTTCCCTGACAACGAAAGGTTAAACGCTCACTTACTTTCCTCACAGTCGTCATCCCACCCCTGGGAACATCATTTTATTTTAAAATGTTACTCCTCCCCTCCTTTAAAGAGGAAAACCACTAGGAATGAGTAATAATGTTTCAATATTAGTTTGATTCTGTGGCATACTGTACACTTCAGCATCAAACGTAGATGGATGGGTTATTATTGCTGTGGTTCTTACTCATTCAGTCTATAAACCTAATTTGTTTTATTTATGATGGGAGAAGGGGAATTTATGAATTTATTTTACTAAGCAATTCTTGAGTCTTGGGTTGTACATGAAGAAAAAGAGTTTGTGAGATTATGAAGCACTTTTCATTCAGCACATACATTTTGTTGTGCTATACATTTACCCATCCTGTTGTGGACTATTTACGTGTTCTCTAATGTCTTCATTAGCCAAAGAACAGATATGCATATTCCATAGATACGGAGAACAGTGTGGTGATGGCCAGAGAGAAAGGAGGCGAGTGGGCAGAAATGGGGACATCTGGAATAGTGTTAATAAAAATAAAGGAAAATAAAGAAAAATAATTAATTAAAACATAAATATTCTTCAACATCTTCACTATTTCCTTTGAATAATCATTATTTTTCATTATAGTTCAGATTTCTCTTTCTTTTTTGGAAAAGTCAGTAATCTGATAATTTCTATTAAAAAAGCTCTAATAAATCCAACGAGTGATTGTAGTCCATTTACTGAAGCAAAGCACAGAGATGTTGAGGGCAGGAGCAATAGGATTTGGTTTACGAATGGAGCAAAGTGCTTGTGAAGGCAAGAACAAATGAGGAAGCCCTTCTCTTTCCTTCCAACTTGGTTGTGATCTGGAATTTTCAGTTAAGTAAAACCATTAACTGCGTATATGTGCCTCACACTAAACACAATACCCCAGTGACTTCCTTATCGTACTTCTGTGAGTAAGATCATGGGAAGGTTATTAAATGAATCTGTGGGACTTTGCAAAGGAAAGATGCGAGGCAAAATGGAATTCTTTTCTCCATTAGTAGGAATATTTGTGTTCTTTAATGGTTGGGTATAATTTTTCACTTTTTAGTCTATTTTGTAAAAGGTGAAGGCAAGAAAATGACCTTTATTTCACTCTGTTGAAAAGGTCTTGCCTAATTTGAGTTGTTTATTGTTGCAGAAGTTCTTAAAGACTATTAAAAGGTTGGATGTCATGTCTTATTATCAAGATATTTTCAATAAATCTTAGCAGTTTACTAAAATTTTAAGAGAAGTCTTAGAATAAAAAGTGCAACAGTTATAGAATTGAGTTGTTGACTACTACATTGTCTGAGTTAGTCCTTCTTTTCAAATATATTATCAGTTTTAAAAACATGGATCCTTCCTCATCTCCCGCAGTAAAAGACAAACAATATTTAAAGCTGTAGATTTCTCCTGCTACTGTTTTTTTTAATTTAGTTGGGTGAAGTCTGTGAGAACACTGTTAAAAGTGGGAAGTGATTAACAGACACATGTGAGGCACTTGGCTAGAGGCAAGCACTGAGGTCTGAGCTTAGAATGAGGGTGGCTGTACGGTGTGGGGGGTGAGGAAAGAGAGTGAATAATGCTTTCTGCTGAGATACAGCTCTTTGCTGACCTGTACAAGTCCAATTTAACGAGAGTGGGCCACTTAGGGTTCTTATGAAGAGCATTTTGTGTTCTCATATCAGGATGGAAACCAGCCTTCTCTTTGAATGAGTTGAGTTGAAATGACTTTTCTTGTCCTGCATCCCACCCCTTCTTTTTTGTAAATATTTTTTATTGATTTTTAGAGAAAAGGATGGGAAAGAGAGAGAGAGAAACATGGAAGCCAGATCTAAGCATGCATTGGCTGCCCCCTGCATACCTCCTATGGGGATTGAGCCCAATGCCAGGCATGCGCTCTGACCAGGAATCAAACCAGCAACCCAGTTTTTTGTGCACCTGACGACGCCCAACCAACTGACCCACAGCGGCCAGGGCCCATCCCTTCTTGAATCTATTACTAGCTGATGAGAAGCCTTCATACCATGCCTATTTCTCTGGTTTGCCCTGTGGCTGCCCATTTTTCTGGTTAAAGTTTCATTCATAATTGTTTTTGAAGATCGTCCGCTTCTTGATTTAACTGAGAATACTATGTTCATTCTGAACTACTGTGTGACTTTTTTAAAAAAAGCAATATTTCACTTTCCTTTAGAATTCCTAAATGTCTTTGCTTAAAATTAAAACAAGCCCTGGCCTGGTGGCTTGGTTGGCTGGAGTGTCGTTCCCTACACCAAGGGGTTGTGGGTTTCATTCCTGGTCAGGGCACATGCCTAGGTAGCAGGTTGGATCCCTGGTTGGGGTACATCTTGGAGGTGGTTAATCAATGTTTCACTCTCCCATCGATGTTTCTCTCTCCCCCGCTTCCTCTCTCTAAAATCAACAAGAACATATTCTCAAGTGAGGAATAAATTAAAAATCAAATAAATCAATAAAACAAATTTCTGTTTTCTGATGGGGGTTGGGCTGTGTGCATGTGTGATGTGGCATCTGTTTGTATGATAGAAGGCCTTGACTCATAGTGCTTTCTCCTGTGCATGGGTACATATAATGGATTTACTGTTTTAAAAATAATTCTAGTTTATAGTAAACTAAAATTACATTTTCATTTGGTAATTACATTAGCTTTACCAGCAAGAAATAATGTGCATAAACTTTGTTTTATTGGCAAAGTTTGCCCTTAAAAATACTATTTTTGTTTATGAGCAGATGTGTTTATTGGTTTGTTGCGTTTGGTGTGCATAACTTTGAGTCATTTCCATAGTGCGGCTATTTGCTAAAGCCTTAATAAACATTGAAGTGCCAGTTTCACGGATGGTCTTTGCATTCATTTCTGGATGTTTAAAGGGCTGTTGTCAAATGGGGGAGAACCCCCAATTATTCTGTGAAAAAAGAAGAGCCTGCAAAACTAGAACAAGATTTGAACTCAGCAAAGTTGCAGGCTGTACAATTACAGGCACACAACGTTTTCCTGTGTTTTTTTAAGGCTTGAGTTTGTGGAGGTGGTTTTGTTCAGTGAAGAAGCAGAATTATTCTCCGCACGTTTTATGAACCAGGGCAGCGCGACATCTGGAGAGCGAGCTCACTGCGCCCCCGTGCAGGTCAGGGTGCCATTCTGAAACCCATTGCAAAGCGGGCACATGTTCACTCCGTAAAGAGGAGCAAAGCTTTGTAAAATGGAACATTGATTTCTAAATTTGAAGTTGTACGTGTTCTCACAGAAAAGGAAAGAAATCACCCTCCTGGAAGACAAAGACATAACAGAACCCCAAGCCCCTCAGCTCTACACAGACATCTCTTGCTCACAAACCAAGATGCCGGAACCCAGTGTGCCTACATGTGCGGCATGCAGTGCGCACGCTCTGTGGTGCTCCTTAATGAGAGCCAAAGACCAAAGTAGTTTCCATGTCATCTGCTTTCTCTCACTGTCAGCCTGCAAGCCACTCTGCATTGTTAATGCATGATGATGTTCTACACGACCCAACCCAAGGCGTGCGTTTTGGAGAGTGGACGGAGGGCTCAGCAGCAAGGACACTTGGGAGGTGCTGCAATGCAGACTTGGAGAGCTCTGACTTTGGCTCTTCCACGTGATGCAGAGGTGACTCCTGTGCACAGCACTGGTCCATCCCTGCTTGCTGGCTGGGGCCCATGGGCAAGTGTTGCATCCCGAGTCTGTGTCCTCATCTGGATTGCCCTGGGGCTACCCCGGCATGGAGCTGTCCCGAGAACACATGCGCCTTGCTCTTCACCTGCTCTTGGCCCCTATCTCAGGGTCACCACTTGAGTGATTTCTTGCTGGAAGCTGGTGATCAGCAGTGCTACTGAGAAAGCTTGAAGTTAGGCAGAAGGGCAAGACCAGTGTGTGCACAGCTTTGCCTCCTGCTGAATGTGAATTCTGTGTGTAGAGTGTTGTCTGGTATTCTGGAACCTGAGGGAGGCTGAAGAACAGGCTGTCTCCCTCTACCTGACTGAGGCTTTGTTTACTGAGGAATACATTTTAAAAAGAAAATTTATACTATTTCAGTGTATTCTAAAATAAATAGCAAACAAGTGGAAGAAGCATCTTGCAATTCTTCCTTTCTAATAAAAAAATAAGTCAACTCCACTATACCATACACCCTATATTTGCTAAAAAGAGTAAGTGTACTAATTTATTTCATGGAAAAGTTTTATATGTACATGCATAGTCTTTAAAAAATAGTTTAACAGGGTAAATGACAATTCAGCGGTAAATTCAAATTTCCCATTTTTTTCTTTATTGTCTTTAAGCAGATATTTCTAAAATTTCAAAATGAAACCAAGGTAAACTACACCTCACTGTTTCTGAATTAAGTTTTTACACTTAGAGAAAGTCATTTTTCAGAAATCTGTGCCATTGTCGATTTCTTCAGAAGTGTTGTATAGATGACATAACTTATTTGGATAAATTCTATTTTGGTGGGTTTAAAAATTAGTTGTACTTACATTTTGTGGTGTATTCTTGTATTAAATAGGGAATGTAGAGTTAGATTAGGAAGTAAAGCTTCTCAGTGATGTTTTCTCTTTAAAAATAGCTTTACTAGTTATTCTTATCACATTGGTTATATATATAATAAAGATGAGATTACTATTTTCTGTATCTTAGGTTTTTTTCTTAAGTATATATTCATGGATAATTCATAAAAACAAGGTTATATCGTCTATTTACTGTTTATAATCTGCTTAGAAAACGTAACACAATTTCCTATCAAATGTAGTTGTATACCACTGCTTTAAATGAATGAATAGCATGCATATGGAATAAGCTCATTTAAGAAACTATGAAACCTAAATATACTGCATAATTAAGCAATGCATTTTTGAGATTTCTTGTTACATTGACCTTGAGTGTTAAAAATGATACTCAGATATTAAAAAGTAACTGAGTAGCATTTAACTAAGAACAATCAACTGCTCCTTTAAATGAAAACTTTGGAAGAGTTTGCTTTACAAACAAAGTAAGACTTCTCAAAACAAAACAAACTTATCTTCTTGGTATATTTATTTGAGATTCTCCTTGCTTACAGAAATTGTGTCATGTTTATCTTGAAAATAGACTGTTTTAGTGTGCTTATGTGGTAGATGTGAGAGGGATACCAGATGATTGATCTAGGCATGGTGTGAGTCAGAGTCGGACATGGCTTTCTGTTCTCTTCCTGTAGAAGACCACAAGCTTGCAAGCGTGGAGGGAAGACGCTTTCATAGCACTTGAATGAGAGATTCCTGCCTTGCACTCTTGCTTCCGTTTCAGAATCTCTTCTGTCATTCTTGGAAGGGTCACAAAGATACTGCATTTTGGCATGTGTTGTGGGGAGTATTGACCCTACTGTCACCCCTTTAGCCCCCCCCCCCCAAAAGCCCCACCTTGCCAGGGAGTCAGTTGCATGCCGCATTAACTCATCTCCTGACCTTTGACTCTTCAAGGCAGTGAGCTGTCAAAGCCGGCTGACATCAGTAGTGTGTGACGTGAATGGATCTGCTGCCTACGCCGCGTCAGCTCTTTGCTTTCCCTTCCACATGAGAAAAGCAGGCGCTATGTCTCATTTTGAGAATGTATTGCTATCGGCTGGTGACACTTCAGAGGCCACTCCACTTATTTGACTAGTAGCCGGATGTACTGTTTGTACTATAAAATGAATACATTGGCCACTGAAGCTTAACATTCTACTAATTTCTTCCCCTGATCACCCCTCCACCCCCTAAAAAATCTCTTTATGCTTATGTGCTGAGACTAAGGACAGGTTAATGGGATATGTGGGGGGAAATAGTGAAGGCTGAAGAGATTTGTGATTTTAAATTCATTTATGTTGGCAAAATCTTTCGTTCAGGCCATACAATGTTGTATGCATCTGTTTGTAAAAATTGTAGTTTGAAGTTGTTAATTGATTTTGCAAGAGAGAAGACACATTTTAAAATTATCTTTTAAAAAGAAAAAAAACACAGCTCAATCTCAACTGTATGGATTCTCTTATTGGAAAAGATTATTTTTCATAAAAATTTTAGGAAAAGTTAGTAAGGTTGTATTTGTATCTCTATGTGATCTGTGAAGGTTTTGTTTTGTATATTTGAGGAGAATCATTCTTTGGTTTTGTTTTATTTGAGCTTTTAGGAAATGAGAGAAATCTATAAACAGTCTAAAGAATCAATGTATATAAGGTGCTAAGTAAATTATAATAGCACCGAAGGATGTAATGCCTTAATCTCAAAGCTACGTGATTTTGTGTTGTGAAAGGTTAGCTTTTCAGTTGGAAGCCTTAATTACCTTTCAAATGAATATTTCATAACAGTTATTTCTTCATTGAATATACATCTGCATATGCATTCTATTCCCCCTGTGGTGGATACTGGTTATCAGCAGATGGAAATTCAGTTATTCTCCCCCCCCCCCTTTTTTTTTTTTTCATAGCGTAGCTGGGAAGAAGAGTTTATTTCTAAAATATTTTCTAAAGGTTCAAAGTAATAATACAGTTGGGCAGCGCCTTCCCGCCCTTCCTTTGCCGGTTTGTATGTCGAGTGCGACGGCACAGTGTATTTTCTAGAGTGTACCTGGCTTGCCCTGTGAAGGATGAGAGCGGCGTTCTCACACTCCTGCGGCTCCTGTTCCTGTGGGTGAGGCTGTCTGACTGAAGCAGCTGTCTTCCTTGCCTGGCCTCCCCTTCTGTATCTCATATGTGGAAAGTCTGTCATTTAAGAAAAATCATTGTTGAAAATTCCGAAGCTATTTTGCCTAGTTCTGCTGGGGTTAGTGAAATAAATGAAATTTGCACTTTAATTTATGAAGATATATTTATAGTTGTAGGAAGCTTAGAATAAAATTAAGAAGTTTAAAAATAAAACCTTAGTGGTTTAAATTTAGGGAAGAAGCTATTATAATACAAATATAGACAACATTTAATAGCTTCTTTTTCCAACTCTTATATCAAATACAGTTTTGAAATTTTGGAACCTAATGTGGAAATACAGTTTGCTAATTATCTCTTGGGGGAGTTTGTGGACAATAATTTTTTTTAGCTTAATTATCCAAATGTCATATTTAAGTGTACATTTGGAGATTATTGCATATCATGCAAAAATGCAATAATCTTTACTTAGAAATTTTGGGTTAGATTTATTTAATTTTGTCATTAAGATGTAGGCAATGTACTTAGTATACTTTTTGTTTTAATTACTGGTATGTCTTCCTTGTGTATTTACATGCGCCCACCCTTCCCAGTTTTTACTTAATGGGATCCACACCAAAGGAGGGGGTGATGGGTAGAGAGCATGCAGGGGACGTAGGAACATGGTGACATGGCCAGGGACACAGCTTCTGTCTGGGGAACAGGGGTGAAAAGAAAAGGCTGGGCTACAACTGGGATGGAAGAGGAAAGGGAGAGACACTTGGGCTGCATCCTCCCCGCCCCCAGGCAGCACTTCTAGTCCTGGATCCCCAGAGGTGCCCTGGCCTCCTGAAGTTCCCTCTCTCCATCTGCTTTGCGTTTATTTGTTTACTGTTGATTCAGGACTAGCAGAACTGGATGGTATCTCTGATTGCCTCCACACAGGGACCACAATTTCTCATAGTATCTCTAAGACATTTCGGATATGCTGCCCATTTTCTTTCCAATAAATGGGGCAAGTTTCCATTTGTCTAAGCTGTTAATTTATCATTCAACAGGGTAGATCCACAGCCAAACACATTTTAGTTAACCATTTTTGCTTGCTTTGAAATTTACAGTAAGACTTGAGAGTGGGCAAATATGATATATTGCTACTTACAGTATACCAAAATTTAAGAAGTCATACTTTAAAATCTTGTTAATTTTTTTATTTTGAAAGTATAAATGTTTAGAATAGTGGTTTTATTTTGGAGAAAAGTTATTATAATGCAAACACAGATAACTTTTAATAGCTTTTTCCCTAGCTCTTTTAATAACTTAATAAATTTCCGTTGTGTCTGTCTTTGCTCTTTGTTAATGTTGATAATGTTCTACTTTTTAATTGCTTTGATTAGAGATTGTGTCTCAACAAAATTAGTGGATCTGTAAATGTAGTCTTTTGAGAGACATTAAAGGGGTCATGTAATATTACTGTTTTTCAAAATACTCATATTTGAAGAGTCGAAGAGGTGTTACTAAATACAAATTAGTTTTATGCATGCACATGTACATGGACACACAGACA
This sequence comes from Murina feae, assembly GCA_004026665.1. NCBI lineage: Eukaryota > Metazoa > Chordata > Mammalia > Chiroptera > Vespertilionidae > Murina > Murina feae. The sequence continues at coordinate 112,943 of PVJC01000259.1, read as the reverse complement.
CGCATACTCAGACATATGCTCTCTAGATAAAACTTTCATAGTATGAAGTTACAAATCACCGTAGGAAGTGTCATTAAATAAGAATGAAAGTCCTGAAGATAAATCAGCTGTCACCGATCAGGTTAATGATTAATTAGGAGATCGATTTTTTTCTCCTAATACTTCCCTCTTTTGAGTGATTTTCTCTGCTCTCTAAATGATGAGTAGGAAAGAGGAAAAAAGGAGGAGGGAGGAGAGAATGTGTTTATTTGCCCATTTGGTACATAAAATGTCTTTCAATGCTTTACAAATATAGTAATATTAATTTACCTTATGTATTTTATTTGAAACTAGAGACCTGGTGCATGAATTCATGCACAGGTGGGGTCCCTCAGCCTGGCCAGAGATCAGGGCCGATTGTGGGGGCTGGTGGGCTGGGGAGAGGGACTGTGGGAGGTTGGCCAGCCAAGGGGAGAGTTTGCAGCCAGCTGCAGGTAGACCGCAGGAGGTTGGCCAGCCAGCCATGGGGGGTTGGCTGTGGGAGCGCACTGTCCACCAGGGGGTAGCTCCTGTGTTGAGCATCTACCCCCTGGTGGTCAGTGCACGTCATAGCAACTGGTTGACTAGTCATTTGGTCATTCAGTAGGTTAGGCTTTTATATATAGAGATAGTAAATCTCAGTCTGCTCTTATGAATTAAATCATATGTCAGATTCATTATTGTTATCAAAATGAAAATTTAAGTTTCAGATTTTTTTGAATATTTTAATACTGTTTGATCAGTGAATTGAAATTATTCTTTCATATAACATTGACTTGTAATTACATGAAACACACACACACACACACACATCCTATAGAATAAGAGAAACATGTAAATTGATCATCCCGCCGCTTTGCTCACCAGCCAATGAGGAGTGAGTATGCAAATTAACCTGACAGATGGCAGGTTAATTTGCACACACAGGCTCCAGGCGGAGAGCAGAGCGGGCGAGCCAGCAGCTTGGGATGGCTTCCCTCGGTTGCTCCCCCAAGCCGCTAGGTGGAGAGTAGAGCAGGAGAGCCAGAGGCTTGGGGGAGGGGGAGAAGCAGAGTGGGAGAGCTGGCAGAGAGTGGAGCGGCTTGGGGAACTTGGCTCTCCAAGCTGCCAGATGGGAGAGCAGAGAGGGAGAGCTGGCGGCTTGGAGGACTTGGCAAAGTGGGAGGCCATGGCACAGAGACAGAGGAGGAAGGGAAAACTAAGAGAGTGGGGAGCACCAGGAATTCTGGGAAGAGTAGTTTTGGTGGCAGCCCCAGGACCTGAAGCAGAAGCCCAGAGCACGGGGAGCACCAGGAATTCTGGGAATCGTAGTTCTGGTGGCAGAGGGATCTCCTAGACACTAGAGCAAAGTGAGCCTAGAGCAAGTTACTGCTACAGTGGGGGATAGGGGGAAAGCAAAGGTGAGAGACATAAGTAAAATCAGAGTGTCTAGGAAAAATTAAAGGGGAGATATCCTAAAACTTCCAGTAAATCTCCACCATGAAGCAAAAGAAAAAAAAAAGCCTCTATTATTCTGTGAGCAAAAAACCAAATTGGGTTGGGGGTCTCAAACAATTTGCTCATGATTGCAAAGACATACAGAAACTCCCGGATTGGATAGGGCTCTCCTGAGGGCTCCCAGAATGGAGAGGGTGCAGGTCAGGCTTAAGGACCCACCTCCAGTGCATGAATCTTTGTGCACTGGGTCCTTAATATATATAGCCATAATGCAAATTGCCCCTTCAAGAGTTCAGCCAGGAAACCAGGAGTTGGATGGATCTCTATGATGTGCACTGACCACCAGGGTGTGGCACAGAACGTGGGAAGGCTCCAGGCAGCAGCCAGTGGCTGAGGAAGGAAGGCCCCAGCCAGCAGCCAGAAGGCACTGATCAACCCTGACCGCCTGCCAGGCCTTCCTTTCTCCCATGCATGAATTTCGTGCACTGAGCCTCTAGTACTGCATAAACCTGCGTTTGGGGGCTTGTGATTATTTTGAAAGTAGTGGCAATAAGATTCACAAGGAACCTTCATTCATCCAGTAGGGCACTCTGTTTCAGAATTTAGTTTCCTTCAGGTAAGCAAATCTTTGCAGTAGATGTATGCAAAGTTCAAATTTGTGTAGGTTTTGGGCACTGAGTTTGTTTCCTGCTCATTGTGTCGTGGGAAAGTGCTGTCCTTGTTCCTCCTTAGGTCACCAGCAGCCTTTCCCAGCCTCTGCCTGCCTGCCTGCTAGGTGGGAGTGTTGGGGGCCTGGGGGGCCTGAGCCAGCACTTTCACATGCTGTTACCCAGGCGGCCCTAAACACCTGATCTTGATCTTGCCCATGATCCAACATGATCACTTTCAACTATTGCTCGGTAATGCTTCTTGGTGGCCATCTTTTACTACTGACTATTGTAAGTTGATACAAATGTTTGAATATTTTACCCTCATTTTACAAAAATGAGGGTGAAATGGGAAACTGGGTTACATATTAGATGAGAAATCTGAAAAATATAATAGGAAGATGTGAGACATTTGGAGATAGTGAATGTAGAAATTGTTTTGTCTTAATTGATTATTCATTGTCCCTTAGCAAAAATAATAATAATAATCCTCATTGAAGATTGTCCCAGAAGGCAGATGTCAGTCAAGGACTTCTTCCCCAACACTCTCACCCTCATGGTCATCACTCTGTCTGGTGTGGACACCCTGGAAGCCCCCATTGCACTGAGCTGTTGCTCTTTGGTTTTGGATGTGGGTTTGAAACATCCTCTGTGACAGCAGGACCACAGTACTCTCAGAATTCTCATCACCTCAGTGGCTGTGGAAATCGAGTCTGTTGGGACTGTTGGGTGAGTTTGAATCTCAGTACCTCCACTTCTAGCTCTGTGACCTGAGCATTTTATGTGATTTTTCTTTTCACCTGTTTGTTTTGCTGACTATAGGGAATAAAGGTTTCCTCTTCATAGGGTTACTGTTGGGATACTTAAGATCATGCACATACAGCAGCCACTGTAAACAGCATCACATTTTTTGTTGTTAATGGTTCTTCAGGCGTTGGGTTCTGTGCTGGCTGCTTAGAGTGAAGGAACAGGAGCACCTGTGAGCACAGCTTTTCCTGCTTGGGCGTGCAGTCCTGACAGGTGGGGGGCGGGGTGCTGACACTCAGCCTGAAGCGGGGGGACTTCTGCGCCAGAAGGAAGCCCAGATGTAAAGGGTAGTTAGCTTCTGGTGACATTGGTTCTGTTTATGTGTGGAAGTCTTTCATAAGCTGAGACATTTAATTTCAACTTAGGTATATTTCTGGAGAATGCATTCCAGGTTCCAAACAAGGTGACTTAGAGAAGAACCTGACTATGCAAGTTATTTGCAGATTATTTCAAGAATGGATACTGAGTAAAAGCCTGCCTTGCTATTAATATCTGTTTATTTTAATTGTGTTTGTGTGTGCCAACAAAATTGCCCAGATAATATTAAGTATGAAGCAAATTTGTTCAGAATAAGTTTGTCGGTCTAGGCTAAAATTGTATCCTGTTCCAGCCCACGGGTAGGGGAGATCGGCTTCGTAGTGGAATGTGAATTTGTATTGTAGGCTTTCCCTCTGAGCTGGTGTATGCTTTAAGACAGTCAACTGGGGAAAGGAGTCGAGTTGGAATTTATTTAAGCTGCTAAACTCACACAGAAGGTATGGTGAGTCAGAATTTTCTGGATTTATTGAAAAGAGATGTCAAAAAAAATTTAACATCTCATAATAATACGATAATTACATATAGTAGTTCCCCATGAGCCAAGTTAATTAACCTTATTCAGCCTTATTGCAATGGTATTAGTTTTACACCATCAATCTATAACTACAGATGTGTGACTTAATATAAGTGAATTTTATGTGACCGGGGAACTTAGGTTCTGAAACATTTATTAAAATAGAATTTAAAGGTATGCTTCACTACTACATCCTGATTTTCTAAAGAAAATACACTGTCTCATCATTTAGAAGGCACAATAGCTTCGATTTGTTTTCTTCTGTCTGGCTTATTTTTCATTCTGAAATAATGCCTTTTGCATTGACTGGTAGAGGTCAGACCTGGGTTTACAGCAGTTCAGACTTTGTAAAGAATCTGGATTGTATCGGTTATGGAATTCTAGAATGTAGACATTATGTAGAATATTGTATTTAACTACTACGAATAAAAGCTCTGAATTTTTAGAACATTGCTTTTGATTTTTATATTTTAAACAGGTTTTACATTTTATTCTATAACACCTGAAATACGCTTTAACTATTTTAACCAAGATTGCTCAGTAATTCTGCTGTGATGGTTTAAATTTTAGAATATTAGCAACAGTTCGTTCTAGACTATTTTAACCCTATTTCATTAATACTGACAAGGTTCTGAGTAGTGACAGTATTGAAGAGAGAGCCTCTGAGCCTCTAGAAGAGTCGTCTTGATTGTCCAGCACCTTCGACTGCTCCCTCTCCTGTGTTCCCACTCAGCATTCACTGTGTGATGAAACATTTGGGTGCCTTTTGCTTCAGCTGCCTCTGTGGATTTTGCTTTCATCCCCGTGTGTTGTGCAATGTGTTTAAGTCTTGCTCAAGCCGAATTACAACACTGATATTTGTGACCCAAGCGAGTGGCCATCATATGCTGGACCTGGTCTGTCTCAGCCTTGCTCTGACCTCCGTCCCAGGCACTGCTGGATCTCCAGCGGAGAAACGGACTTGTGCCTGTTTATATTTGACCTGTTAGTATCTGGCCCGTTTGGAAACACAGATCTCTCCTTTTTTCCTGGGTCCTGATTTTTCTCTCTGCTGCTGGTTCCTTAGTCAGTGGAGCTCTCATCACATGTAGAAATGATTTTTTGCTGTGTCCTCACTCGTCTCAGACATTCTGAAATTCATTGTGGATGAAGTTTTCAGAAATTTGTTTCTAATTAACAATAACCATCAGAGAAAAAGAACTGAAAAATTGGTGTGACTTGGGGATTTGGGTTCAAGTAGACTTGAATTCAAACATTCCAGTTTCTGCTTTTACTTGCTTTGTGATCTTGGAAAAAAATTATGATTTCTTTGAAATGGTGATATTAGTAGTAAAATGAGCCTCTTATCCTTATTGATAGATGATTACATGAGCTTACTAACACCTTACTAAAACTGTTAGTCTCACATTTTCCTTATCTGTAAAATGGGGATAATAACATGTAGCATTATGTAACAAAGTTGCTGAGAAAATTGTATCTGTATCCAGAGGAAATTTCTGAATAAAATAAATCAAACAGTAAAGAGTAGATGAGCATGGGAATGTGCTACCTTTTATTGCTATATAATAAGTTACCACTACCTCAGAGGCTTAAAACAACCACTCATTTTATTTCATAGTTTCCATGGGCCAGGCATCAGGGCATAGCATAGCTGAGTTCTCTGCTCAGCATATCCTATGGCCAACAACTGTGTGTCAGTCAGGGCTGGGGTCTCATTTGAGGCTCATGTGGTTGTTGGCAGAATTCACTTCCCTGTGGCTGTAGAACTCAGGGCAGCCTGCTCCTTCAATCCAGCTGAGAGTCATCTGACCCCAGTTAAAGAGCTCTCCTGATTAGGTCAGGCTCACCCTGGATAATCTCCCTTTGGATTCACTCAAATTCAACCAATTAGGGATCTTAGTTTCATTGGCAGAGTCCCTGACTATTGGGTTTGTATCCCAACACATTCTCAGGCCCTGTCTGCTCTCAGGGCGAGAGGGCAGTAACAGGGAACAGCAGGAGCCAAGAATCTTGGGCCCTCTTAGAATTCTGCCTTCCACAGAGGGAAATGGTTAGGAAGGACTTACAGTCCTTGCTTCATATAGCTCTGAACTTGAAAATTGTAAAGTTAAGCAATTCTTTATGTTCACTTGACAGGAGATTTCCTCCAAATTTCCTAAATGAAGATTGTGAGATCCAAATTCTAGAAGAAACATTAGCTAATATTTATGGAGTCAGCAATAGAAGTGACATGTTTTACTCCGATTATGTATAGAAAAACAAAGGAACTATTAAGCTATGTATTTGTGGTTATGATGAAAAAGCCTGCTGTGTTCTATATCTTTTTGTGTGGTGTTTTTTTTTCCACCAGTCCCCAAACATCTCTGCTCCTCTGGTTACTTTTTATATGGCCTGACAGAGGTTCTTTCTATATCTCAGAAGTGTATTGCTGCAACATTTTGCTGTGCTTAAAAAAAAAAAAAAAAAGCTTTTTCGAAAGGCACCTGACTTAAGAAAGTTATTTTATTCATTTAGGGGTTGATACTGACCAGGATTTTCAGAGAACAAAAACCAGAGTATATGGGGAGGGGTGAGGTAAAAACTATAATGTAGTTTTGAAACTTGAATTTTGACTGTGGATGTATTTCAGCGATGTTTATGTGCCTTTTATTTTTTAATAATCTAAAGCTGTGCAATTTAAAGTTCACTTTGAGAACAGTTGTAAGCCTTTCGGGGAGTGTAGCTTCATAAACCTGTAACAAAGCCAGAGGAGTCCTGACTCACATTTCTCAGTGTCTCGAAAGGGAGGCATTACTGACTTCTCTTGCAGTAGAGCGCATTTTAAAGCCCACTGAATTGTGGCTATCAAATAGTTTTATAGTAAATAATCCTGTCTGGTTAATGTACTTGAAAGGCTAATTGTTTGGAGGCAGAGACAAAAGTGTTGCAATTTCACCTAAGATTGGAGAGGATAAAGGTTAAATTGTTTCTTGAAAACGTAACAACACGGAACAAAAAACAACCCGCAATACTTGTCCTTCACACAGGACACATTATGTAAATGAAGTCAGATAATTAAAAAGCCAAGTGGAAGCACATGTGAATATCTCAGCTTTTAGTTTCTCTTTTGTTAGATACGGGCAGATTGTTAGATATTGGCAGATTGTTAGATACTGGCAGATTTGTTTTAACTCAGTGAGTGGCATCACCTGGAAGAATAGAATTTATTGTAGCTGTGGCTTTTGGGTTTCAGTCTCCCTTCCACTTATATTATACAGCTTCACATAGAATATAACAACCTCCCTTTCTCCCTGCTGGGCCTTTCTACTACCATTGTCAGAGCTTCAGTCACCTCCTATAAGTTTGATTTCTCCACCATTTGATGGACATTTGGGTTGTTTCACTTTTTAGTCTTCGTGAATAGTTCTGCCTAGAACAGTCATGTCTACATGTTTCTGTAGACATCATGCTCATCTTTTGTGAGTATGTACTGACTAGTGGAATTTTGCTAGAACATGTGGCTAACAAGTTAAGAAACTGCCCCACTGGTTTCCAAGGTGGCCGTACCATTTTATATTACTACAGCAGTGTACCTCTCCACATCCCCACCATCTCTCTTCTGTCTCTTCATCAGAGCCACTCTGTGGACGTGACTGAGGTTTAAAGTGCGTTTCCCTAATAACGGATGGTGCTGAGCATGGTTTCATGTGCACATTGACCATTTCTATACCTCCTTTGGTGAAATAATCTGTTTAAATCCTTTGCTCATTTTTAAATTGGATCATTTTGTCTTCTGAGTTTGAAGAATTCTTTATATATCCTGGATACAACAACTTTATCAGATAACTAGTGTCCTGGTGCACGGATTCGTGCAGATGGAAAGGAAATTAATTAGAAGAAATATTTTAATATCACTATTCGTCCTTTATAATAGAAGTGTCAACCAAATTCATGATCGACAATGATAGGTCAAAACACACGTGCTATTGGTGCCAGCAAGAGCTTTATATGTATCATGCATGTGAGAGTCAACTTAGCCTTTTATAGATATAGGATAAACTTGCTTAATTAGACCTGCTTTTTGATTTAGCTAAGCTTTTCCAGCACAGTGAAGCACCCCAACTTCTCTTTCAGGCAATTGTCAGCAACATAGCAGTAAATAACAACACAAAGCAGACTATTATTGTAGATCACGCAGGGAGAAAATGGGTAAAGTATTTAACTGCAGCCGTGTTTGACTATATTCTGAGCAGTGAGAAAACCTGAATCATTTTCAAGTTCCACCATTTCTTACTTCTTTTCAGTCGGGTCAAATTTCTAAGCTTTCTAAATCTCCATTTTCTGGTAAATGAAAAGAAAATAGGATTCCACCAAATCTCCTATCTACCTACTTCAGGACTTCTGTAAGGATCAAATGAGATGAGGTACGGGAAAACACTTCACAGACATTTGGTTAAAGTGTAAAATGTTTGCACCTGGCTATAAAGCAAGTGTCCCTGGGCTGAAGAAACTCCAAGGAGGCTAGTTGCTAGGGAGAGGAAGCTGAGTGTTGCTACGTGACGTCATTACCCGGTGCCCACAGCTACAGTTTTCTGGCTGGGCTGGGCTGTGGGCCACATTTCTGCACCATGGGGTCTTAGCAGCATTGACTGAGATTTGGTGGGGTGTTGCTCTGGGTTGGAGATGGGGCCTGTGTCCCACTTGGGGGAAGCCGATTATTGTTTTATCGGCACCAGGTCCACTGTGCTGTTTCTTTGTAAATGGCCAGTGCACATCACGATAGCTCCTGTATTGAACGTCTGCCCTCTGGTGGTCAGTGCGCATCATAGTGACCAGTCAGATGGTCGGGATACTTAGCATATTAGCCTTTTATATATATATTAGGGGCCCAGTGCACAAAATTTGGTGCACTGGGGGGGGGGGGTATTTCCCCTCAGCCCAGCCTACCCCCTCTCACATATTGGGAGCCCTCAGGGGATGTCCTACTGATGGCTTAGGCCCGATCCCTGCTCCCCTTGGGAAGCAGGCCTAAGCCGCAGTCTGGCCTCCCTTTGTGGGAGGCAACCAGGCTAATCAGGGAAAACCATCAGCCCCATCACCCCACTGCTGCAGCCACTGCCAGTCACTGCAGCCACCAAAGGTGTTTTCATCAACACGGACTCCAGTCCCTTCACCATGAAAAAATGACAACTTTCTTTAAGCACTTTTAAGATGTGTCTTTCATAGGATATGACATTTCTCTTTTGTTTTTATCCTCACCTGAGGATATGTTTCCATTGATTTTTAGAGAATATGGAAGGGAAAAACAGAGAGAAACATCAAAGTGAGAGGAACACTTTGATTGGTCGCCTCCTGCATATGCCCTGACCTGGGCCCGGGCCAGGGAGGAGCCTGCAACCTAGGTACATGCCCTTGGTCCGAATTGAACCCAGACCCTGCAGTCAGCAGGCTGAGGCTTTATGCACTCAGCCAAACCGGCTAAGGCAGGATATGACATTTCTTAGCCCTCCAGCAGTGGACCTTCATTTTTTTTCTCCAGGAGTGTGGTGGAAAAACCCTAGATTACCTTTAGGGATTCTTATTACCCAAGTTACTAAGAATATTACCAGTGGCATACAGGGAGCTTAGCCAATGAGCATTAAGAAAAGGTGTTTCCTCTGTAGTTCAATCTGATCACGGGCTCCACCCCTGCCCCTCCAATCCCAGCTCCACCCCTGAAATCGCCAGCTCCGACCCTGCCCAGGCCCCTGCCCCACTGCAGCCTCTGGCCAAGGCTGCAAACCTGGGCAGGGGACCCCCAGACCCATGTTTTTCTGGCTCCACTGGTGCCCAGACCCCTGCAATCATAGGCTCCGCCCCTGCCTCTCTGATCACTGGCTCTGTGGAGCCCAGGCCCCTGCGATCTCTGGCCTTGCCCCTGCCCAGGCCTGAGGCCTCTAGCCCAGGCCTTATGCCTGGCTAGGGAACCCTCAGACCTCTCCAATCACCAGCCCAACCCTTGCCCATGCCTGAGGCCTCTGGCGAAAGCCTCTGGCCTGGGCAGTGGACCACCCCAGCCCACTCTGATCGCCTGTCCCACCCCTCGGGCCCCCCGCCTCCCCCACCACCTGCCTGACTAACAGGCCTGACCACTTCAGTGGTGGGGCTGAGCCCGATTGGACTCTGCCATCTTGTGGCTATGAGCACTGCCATCTTGTGGCCATCTTTGTGACGGAGTGATGCCTAATTTGCATATTACTCTTTTATTTTATAGGATAGGTGATTGTCAGGCTTTTCCTCACAGTTTGCAATTTACCTTTTCATTTTTCTTAAAGGTATCCTTTGAAGCCAGGAAAAAAAAGCCTTTAATTTTGCCAAGGTGCAGTTTATCATTTTTCGTATTATTTGTGGGTTGTGTGTGTGTATAATAATTGCTCCAATTTTGGAAGGTTTTTTACTGAATATAAAATTTAGTTTGACAGTATTTTTCTTTTAGTATTTTGAAGATATTACTCCACTATCTTCTGATCTCACTGCTTCTGACAAGAAGTCTTTCTTACTTTGTTCTTTGTGGTTTTTTTTCCTGGCTCTTTAGACTTTCTCTATTGTTGGTTTTAGGCATTTTGGATATGATATGACTATAGACATATGTATGGCTGTATGGCTGCAGTTTTCTTTGTGTGTCTTTTACGTGTAGTTTGTTGTGAATTTACAGTTCATTGTAGTTGAAAAATTTGCAGCCAGGTTTCCAGCAGCATTAAGTATGTATATATTGGACTTCCTAGTTATTTTTTGTGTGTGTTTGTTTTTTGCTTCTTTAAAATATATTTTTATTGATTTCAGAGAGGGAGAGGGAGGTAGAAACATCAGTGATGAGAGAGATTCATTGATTGGCTGCCTCCAGCACGCCCCACACTGGGGATCGAGCCCACAACCTTGGCATGTGCTCCTGACCAGGAGTCCAGCCGTGACCTTCTGGTTCATAGGTAGATGCTCAGCCACTGAGCAGTACCGGTGGGGCCCTCTGTGTTTTTTCTTTCTGTATTATGTGTTCAGGTTCAGGTTCAGGAGTCTTGTGCACTGTTTCAATCTGCCATTAAATACACCCAATGTACTTTTCATATCAGACATTATAGTTTTCATCTCTAGAAATGCAGTTTGGGTTATTTCACACAATTTCCATATCTCTACTTAAAATGCGCACTTTCCCCCCTCTATCCTTTTAAAAGTTGGAATATAGTTATAACTGAATATTTTTACCTACCAGTTCAAATATGTCTGTCATTTTTCTGTGCATTGCAGTTTATTGATTTTTCTCTTTGTTTTGGGTCATGTTTTTACGCTACTTTGATTGGGTGCCAGGCCTTGGGAACTTTACCTGGTTGTCCACTGCTGTACGGTTATGTGTTTGTAGGTATACGTGTATGTGAATAAGCAAATTGGAGCTTTGGTGTGGGACCCAGTTACATTACTTGGAAACAGCTTGATTGTTTGGGGCCTTAATTTTAAGCTTTGGTCGGTGGGAGCAGAGTGGCACTTCGCACTAATTTTGTCCCCCTTTTGAGGCAAATTCTTTCCAAGTGTTTTACGCAGTTTCCATCTCTGACTGGTTAGGAAGAGCAACTGTTAGCCCTGAGGATTATGCTTTCTAATTCTTTGGGTGGTTCTTTCCCCATCCACAGATTGTCTACCCACAGGGGCTGAGTCCTGGAGGGGTGACTGTTAATATCCGGAGCCTTCTCTTTCTTTCTGTGCTTCGTTTTCTACTTTCCTTCCCTCTTCCCTGAAAACATCAGCCTCTTGGTCTCCTTGGGCTCCCAGCTCCTCCTGAACTTGAGAAAGAGCTACTGACTGCTGTCCCTCCCTGCCGGGGTGCCTGTTCTTCCTGTCTCCCGGGCACCACGGTCCTGCAGCCTGATGGCCAGTGTCATGAAAATGGTTACATTACATGTTTGTCCATTTTTGAAACAGGAAGAGTAAATGCAGCCTCTGTGACAGAGATGAACATTGGAACAACCAAATTTGAAGACAGGGAAATGGGTTTCTTTCTGCCTGCATGGAAATGTTTTCTTGCATAAGTTTCGCTAATGCCTCTGAGTTTTACTGTAGAAGCAGGTGCTCAACATCATCTTAGTGTGGGTTTGAATACAGAAAGATGGAATCCACAGTGTGGCTAGGGAAGAGATGTCACCATGTGAAACGGCATTTTCATTGTGCGGTTTGATAGAGGATTTTCTCTTAATTAACCTGGTTAGTTCCTTGGTAGGAGTAGATTCATTAACACAATTCAAAATGTCCTTTGTAGAACCATAAATTTTACCTTCGAGCAGCGTATATTCAAAAGTGACATTACTTTTTCTAGCTACACTTTTTTTTCAGGCTTCCTTATAATAGCAAAATCAAACTGTTACTTAGTTCCAAATTTTCTGCATTTTCTATCCAGGTGCCAGTTGACTCAAGTGTACATGACATTTTCCAGTTAAAAGTAATAAACCCGTTTTAATGCTACTGCATTGCTTAAGGAAGGAGAGAAGATTTAAACGTCCTCAGTCCTTACCTTTCAGCTTGTAACCCTGGGAGCACTGGTGGTGCTGTGTTGGTAATGCTCCCTGATTCTGGCTGAAGACTTTTGTTTCTCTAGTTTGTAGTTTTGTCATTACTCTTTCCATATTTATCTGGTTACAGAATCATTTGAAAATTCTCAGTTGACAGGAATCTTAAATCTGCAAGGACAGTTACATATTGTGTCGTGATATAGTCAGATGCCTGTCTACATAACTGCTGAAGTGCCTCCCTGGAAACTTACCCCTTTCTAGGTCAGTTCCAGTGAGTGCCGCCGCCCTTAGAATGTGCTGGTAGGCAGAGTGGCTCAGCTGTAAACCCCACATCCTGCCACAGGAGAAGTTACCCACAGTGACAGGTGTGGGAGCTGGAGCAGGATGAGCTGCTCATGTGCTTTGCTGCTAAGGTGCTGGAAATTGCTACTTGCTCCACCCGAGTTTGAGCTTGGATAGTAGAGAGCTGTGTGACATACAAACAGGAATTATTTTTAGTCAGTTGGCTCTTCCTTTTGAACCAGTTGAAGTGTGGCCTTTCTTTTCTAGCACCCAAGTTAAAAGACCCTAAAGAAAGTTTCTGAAAAAGTTGACACCTCCAAACTTCATTTTATTAAAATAATCATCTTTTTAGCTCCCACTGCCTCTTAGGGTCAGGCCCTCAGGAAGGGGGACGTTCTGTCTGGGCTGCAGACACTGGCTGGCGTTAGGAATGAAGATGGAGAGCCGCTGAGGCCAGGCTGGTCCCTGCTCACTGTGCCAGGGCAGAGCCTAGGCCCAGGGGCCATGTGCAGGGCTGTGCAGCATCAGGGCCTGGCCTGGCTCCAGGACAGTAGTGGGAGCGGGCCCATCAGCACGATCATCATCCCAACTCATTCTCTTTTTAACTTCCTGGGAGGGAGGGACTGGTATTCAAATTTCTACTCCAATCTCTTCTCAGAATATAATTTTCAGGTCCTTATGTGTGTCCCAAGGCGCTCTTCTGCCTGCTCTCCTAGGGTGCCTGGGCTTCACGGTGGAAGAACGGACATCATGGGTACATGAGAAATGCCCCAGAGCAGTCCGTGCCAAGTTGGGATTTGGATCTCCTTGACCTGTCTGGTGTCTCCCGGCTCAAGCGTTTTTGAGGGGTGTGTGGTAATGCCAACGTTACTGGAGAACAACAGCAAAGTGAGGAAAAGCTGTTCTCTGAATGTTTGGGAGGAAGCTGCAGGGCGGAGGCTGTGGGTGGTGCTGCGCCAGGGGGAGGCAGTTGTGGGTGAGATCCCGTATAGAACTAACCGGAGAGCTGGCAGAAAGGTTGCTCGGGCAAAGGCTGTGTATTTCAGGGAGGTGTTTCTCTCGTGAAGACTTTCGTTTCCAAATAAATACAGTAGGCTATTATTAACCACTGCTTTGGTTTTATTTTAAGTTCTTCTGGAAAGAAAGCTTCCATATATTTTAAACATTTTGGGATTCTTTCAGGCTGTGCTTCTTAAGAACAGCCCGTAACTTATATCTTATTGACAGGAGTCCTTGAAGGAGAGAGGAGTGAGACTATGGTGTCACGGTTCTGTGAATATTATGCAAATAATTTGAAATTGATAATACTTTGTGGGTTGTCCCTTCCTAAAAGCAATGTAATATTACCCCATTTTGATAAACTTAATTGGAAAAATCTTCTTATTCCGTGTTTGGGTAATAAGTGTAAAAGAAGGCTTTAAATTCAAAGAAAACGTTCATATTTGAAAAAGACAATACATGAATCTGGAAGGAGTAAAAATAAATCTTCAAACTCAATTGCAAGGCTGTCTGCTCATATTTAATTGACACACATTTAAACATTGGTTGTAATGGATCATTTGCCATTTAACTGACATTAACGACCTCAGCTAACTCATGTTTTTATATTACATTGGCTGTTTATTTTTTGTTAATTTACTTTAGTATTCAGCTTCCTATTCATTAAAGGTTTTTCTTTTTATAGATATGAGCAACTACCGTATCTTGAATCTCTTTTTATTATTAAAACTTTTATATACATATTGGGTTTAATTAAATATACTTTTTATAGCCTGAAAACATGAACCATATTGATAATAAAACTTAAACATCTGCACATTGTTGCAAAACTTAATTCTGCAAAAGAACTATACCTAACTGTCATATGATACTGCCCAAATCATCCTTGGAAATGAGAGTTTGCATAGGATATGTTTCGCTTTTAGTATTCTTACCTCCTCCATTTTCCTGTCAGTTTTTATCCATTCTGCCAGCTCTCTCTGTTTGGAAGGCCTTTTTTCTTTGACCTGTCCAGATTCACGCTGGTGGGGAAGAGGTTTTGGAAAGCTCACTTGCCCCTCCTTTCAAGAGTCGAGCTACTCATCTACCTTGACGAGGCTTCAGGGCTGCTTTTAGTAGCCCCCCGACCTGCCTCTCATCCTCTTAACGACTTCAGTCAGTGACACCTGTGAGGGATGGCCTTGCCATCTAATCATTAGAGGGGACACTTTTTTCCTCTTGGGTTCATGACTATTATTAAATACAAAGTTTTATTTCAGTTCGGATTTTTGTTTATTAAAAGAATTTTTAAGTTTCCAGATTTGATTATTTTTATGCATTATTCAAAGTAGAAACCTCTTGCAGACAACTACCATCAGCCAAAGAGCCAGAACTGGTGATTATGCTGTTAGGGCTGAATTTGGCTTTGACACTTGAGCAGATTGTCTAATTTCTTGGTGCTTCAGTTTCCTTGCCTGACAAATGGGACAATACACACTTTAGGTTAAGATTAACATGTAAGGCACTTAGAACAGTGCTTGCCATCCAGTAATGTCTCAGTAAATGCTAGCTGTCAGTATTACTGTTATTATTAAGGATCCTAAAATCCTTTTACAAAGACTATAGTTGACTTTTTTAAGGGCGGTGTTGCCATTTTTAAGGAAACAACTCTCAGCATAACAGTAGTAAAAATGGTGAAACATGATTGAAACACAAACTGACTAATTATAAGTAATCTATAGAAACATAAAGGGGGGATACTTACCCTTCTTCCATTCCATATAGACAATTACAGCTAATATTGTAATGTATTTCCTTCTTGTCCACTCTAGGAAAATGTGATAGATGGAAAATTAAGATTTGTAGAACACAGTTTTGGGCTGAAGGCAGAGGGATTATTGTCCAAGGATTTAGCTCTAGATTGACTAATTGAAGATTGGGGACTTGAAGAGTGAGAAGGGAGCTTACGAAAATAGAATAAAAAACTAACTGAAGATGTGTTAAATAATGTCGTGTTGGGCCAGTGACTTAATTTGCATGTGCCCATTTGTGATGCACTTCAGAGGAGAACATGTGTTGCATTAAGTGAGGGGCTTACGGTTTCGTTCGTTCATACTTGGCTCCTGTGCTGTGCGTACGTTTATTCCCTGCACTGCTCATGCGCGGGGCTCAGTGGTGAACCTCTCTGAGGGGAGAGAAGAGTGGCAGGAGCCCATGGCACCTTTCACAACTGTCTCCTAGCCACTCGTTGCCTAGTTGAAAGGGGGCCAGCACATCCTCTTGTTCCCACCAGATAGTGACTGGTGCGCTAACCAAGGAGTCAGGGACTACTGCAGGGACTCCCCGGCCCCCAGTTCTGGTTGCTTCACTGTGTGTGTGCATGTGTGTGTGCACGCGCATGCAATTTCTTTGCAAGCTTATTGGCTTGTCAATTACTGCATCCAACATAACTGATTCATCTTGGGTTCAGTAGAATGCCAAAGCATGTTCTAGTCATTTTTAATACACTTCAGCATGTGAAACCATGTGATATAGTGGGAACTGGATGTTTTACTGCTTTACTCCTAAAGGAGTTGATTTATCCTCAGTGGGCTAGTTCCAAAGCCATAACCCCCAAACATCACCTCTGTTAGAGAACAATAGCCAATAAGAATGTCAGACATGTATGTGCTTGCAATCAGAAAAACATGCCATCCAAGTAGGGAGAATTTCTCCTTGTTTGCTCATGTGTTTTCTACACCAGTGGCTTGGACCCATGGCCACATAAGGCCGTGTTGTCACGGGGTCTGACATACCTCTGTTGAATTTTACTATTCTCTCTTTTTTCCTGCTCTTCTGACGTGGAGACCTCTGCATTATTGCAGTTTCTGCCAATTCATCCAGCTCTCTTTTAGATTTAGCTGCTTGGCTTTTGTTTCTCCCATTTTATAATCATTACTCTCCTAACCCCTTATCTGTGTACCCCATTTGTTCTGCATATTCCCACCTAGTCAGGTCTCCATGCTCTTTCTCTGCTCCTGCAAGTCTTTTCAGCGAGGCAGAATTTCATAATGATGGCTATTGGTGTTTCTACTATGGAGAATCACCCTATATCCTGGAAGTCAAGATGAAGTGAAGAATAATATGTCTTTTTAAATTATGAAGATCTTAAGAGAAAATATAATGATATGTTTGACAATCACAAGATAATGCACGTTAATCTTCAGCAACAGAAATGTACAAGAAGGTAATACATAAACTCTCAAGTTTTACTCATAGTAAATTGTCATTTTAAACATTTTTTGCGGGAAACGAGTAAAATCGGATCCTCTAGGGCGACTGTCAATGGACATGAGGAAACATACATTGGAACCTGTAGTTGGAACCGGCAAAAATAAAAATGTTTTATGTCGTTGTCGTGTGTGTGCCGCTCATAAACTACACAGTGAAGCGCTGTACATGTGCAAGTTTTGTAATGTGCCCCTGCACAAAGGAAAGTGTTTTGAACGCTACCACACAGTGGCGGGAAAATGCCCGCTTACAAAGTGTTAAGGACTCTGAGTTCATGGATTTGTTTGTGTACTTTTATTGTTACTGTTTTATTGATTTTAGAGAGAGAGGAAGACACAAAGAAGGAGAAACATTGATGTGAGAAAGAAACATCAGTTGGTTGCCTCCTGTACCCACCTCAATGCAACCTAGATTTGTGCCCTCACCAGGAATCAAACCCGAACCCTTTCGGTGTATGAGACGACACTCCAGCCAACTGAGCCACCTAGCCAGGGCCACACATTTGTTTTTGTTGTGGTGGTGGATGTTTTTTTCTTAATCCTCACCCGAGGATATTTTTCCATTGATTTTTAAAGAGAGTGGAAAGGAGGGGGTAGGGGAAACATGCATGTGAGAGAGACACATAGATTGGTTGCCTCCCACACGAGCTCGGGATCAAGTCTGCAACTGAGGCAGCTGCCCATGACTGGGATTGAAGCTGGGATCCTTCAATTCCATGGGCTATGACACTGTCCATTAAGCCAAACCGGCTAGGGCACATTTGTTTTTTAATTGCAGGTGGCCCACTTGATAGCTGTTGACTATGGCCAATTTCCTCGCCTGCCATTCACTTACTAGAGAGCACACAGAAAAATACTCAGTTGAGGGCAGCGGAGCTGACCATTGTTGAAGTAGTAATATTTGCCATTATATCCCATGTGATGGGAACCCTTTGCACTGTGGCCATGTGGGAGAGTGATAAGAAATGGTGACCTAATGTGTAATTATGGACACCAAAGCTTGTAGTTTATTCCTTTGGCACAGTTCTTGCCAATTAATTTGATTTATAACTTTACAAACAGTACTATAACATTTCTTATGTAAAAAGTCTTTAACTCTGATTCAGTGAGCGCTTGAAGAGCACACGTGTCCTGTTCTGGCCATGGGAATGTGAATGGGCTGAGCCTCTGTCCTTGGAGAACTTAGTCTGGTGACTTCTGGAGGCAGTGCCCTGGGCAGGAGCCAGGCAGATGTCCTGGCTCTTTGTTGTATTTTAGGTATTTGGTTTATTGTACTTACTAACTGTACTGACATTTCATAAATGGCTTTTCATGGCTAATCATATTTCCAAGGTGATTAATAATTATAACTAACTAGGGGCCGCGGCCAACCTGGATGAGGGGCTGAGGGCTGTTTTCAAGCTGCCCACAGCTCCCATTGGCCCAACGTCCCAGCAAGGCTGGCTGGAATCTGGTTTCTGGGGGTTATTTATCTTCTATAATTGAAACTTTGTTGCCTTGAGCAGAGGCCCAGCCGGCCTAGGCAGGCAGTTTCAACTCCATCGCTGGTGCAATGGAAGCCCTCTGTTTGCTCTAGCTCCGTGGCTGCCGGCTGCCATCTTGGCTGGGTTAATTTGCATACAGCCACTCTGATTGTCTGGTGGGTGTGGCTTGGCTGGTGGACGTGGTTTAGGTGTCTCGGAGTGATGGTTAATTTGCATATTGCTTTTTTATTAGATTAGATAAGAGTAACTAACAGCAACTAACATCAATACAGGGTGTACTCAAGCCAGGCACTTCTGCAGGCATTTTACATGCATTGACTCATTACATTTTCACACATTCCCGTGAGGACTGTCATTAGCCCTGCTTTATCATCAGGCTCTGACAGCACTCCTTGGTCAGGGCTGCATGACTGGCAGAAATGACAGGGATGGAATTTGAACCCTGGCAGCATGGCCCAGCAGAACCTATGCTGGCCTCTATCATGTGACATTCATAAGAAAATGGATCCATTTGTATATTTGTCTAGGTTTGCCCATGTTATTGTACTGCACCCAGTTAGAACTAGAGAAATGTTTTATTTCTATGTATTTCTTGTATCTGTCTTGAATTTTAAAAACTGAAAGGCTATTTTCATGACTACATTGTCAGAATACTGACTTTTAATTTACTCTAATCAGGAATAATTGGAACTTAATGTTTCCATGAACATAAACAGTAATTGTTCTAAAGGTCCTGATTCCCCGTCCCCTCCCCAACATTCTTGGTGCTTCATAGGTTCCATTGGGATTGAATGCAGTATTTGTAAACTGCTCTTTATTTTGCACCTTAATTTGCTTTTCAAGTGTCAACATGTTGGTTCAAGTATCAATTTTGAAATTCTTAATATTGAAAATTGTCCAAAGATACTTAACAAAGGTATAATTTTAAGTTTAATTTTCTGTCTACAATAGAAATACTTAATGCATAGTGTGTATAGATGTAAATGGCACTAAGCTTACATTTTAGCTTTTGAATTTCAGATTTTTCACTATAAAAAGTTAAAGTAATTATGGATAAAGATACAGCATGTCTATATGTGTTTAATAATCTTTTGTTTGAGAAGGCCATTGGGTACAAGGGCAGTTCCTGTTGCTCCTTCCTAAGTTTGCAGGTTTGATGGGAAAACCCCATCCTATATAATAAAAGGCAATATGCAAATCGACCTAACTGCTGAATGACTGGTTGCTATGACATACACTGACCACCATGGGGTAGATGCTCAATGCAGGAACTGCCCCCTGGTGGTTGGGGCACTACCTCAGGGGGAGCACAGCGCAGCCATAAGCCAGGCTGACTGCTGGTGAGCGCAGTGTCTCAGAGGAGGTGGCGGGTGCCTTTCCCACCTCCACAGCAGTGCTAAGCCTTTAGTAGGACATCCCCCAAGGGTTCCCGGACTGCTAAAAGGTGCAGGCTGGGCAGAGGGACAACCTCTCCCCCACCCCCCAGTGCACAAATGTCGTGCACCAGGCCTCTAGTATTAAAAGAAAGTGTTACATATTAACCTCTTATCATGTTGCAAATGCCCCTTCTAATTTGTTCATAATCATAGAAAATCATAATAAAAAAGAAAAACCAATTACTTCCACATTATTTTCATAACCTTCATAGAAAATGGTTGGTTTAGCCCTGGCCGGGAGCGTCATCCTGTACACCCAAATGCTGTGGGTTCAGTCCCTGGTGGAGTGTGCTGGGAGGTGGCCAATCAGTGTTTTGTGTTGGTTTCTCTCTCTCTCTCTCTCTCTCTCTCTCTCTCTCTCTCTCTCTCTTTCTTTCTTTCAAAATCAATAATAAAAATATCCTCAGGTGGGGGGTTAAAATATTTTTTGGAAAAAAAAAATGATTGGTTTGTTTCCAGAATTCTCCAGCTTTGTTCTAAATGTGTTTTTTGGATTGTGGTATGCCTCTCTGAGTTCTCTGTTTGCTCTCCTGATGGGTAAAGGAATGCAGTGAGCAGGACAGAAGGTGGCACCAGGCCTGGCTCTGGGGACAGTGTTCAGCGTGGACTCCCAGTGCGTGATGAAGCTGTAGCAGCTGTGGAGGCTCCTGATCAGGTGGGGCCTTTTCTGCACAGAGGCCAGCAGGCCATGGAGAGCTGGCCTCGCTGTGGAGGAGTCCCATTAGGCTTACGGGCCCCACAGTGATGCTGTGGCACAGGGTAACAGCCAGGTACTACACGGGGCTGTGAGCCCCCAGCTACAGAAAGGACGGTGGAGAGCAGCAACTCGGTGTCCCTGTGGTGGCCAAGTTTATGTTTTGGATTTTAAAAAAGTGGGATTGAGAAAATAGTATCCAGTGAATTAAAGGGCAGATCTCATAATAGGCCTTCAAGTGCCTTCTGTAGAGAGTGGTATCTTTATCACTCAGGTTTAACCATTTGGGGCAATATGGCGATGTATGAGATCTCTGATTCCCTCCAATGGTGGGAACTCTTATTGTAACGCCCGGTAGGGAAATCTCTTTAGAGCCTCAAGTTTCCATCAGAAGTATTCTGTTAGACATGCACTGTGATAACTCAGGCACACCAACATTTATTTCCAAGTTGGTGAGATGTTTGTGATACTTCAATTTATATTAGTTTGCAGATGGACATGATGCTTGGATATAAAATATTTTAGATCTTTAAAGTCCTCCCCCAGGAAGTTCCAGAGCAGATGGCTGTGCCCTGTTCTCTTAGGGGTTTCAGTGCATCTGTTGACTAAGGAGGTAGGAAGCCACAGCATCTTCCAGCATGGGCTGAGATGATTCACTAACTCTGGCATCCCCGTGTGTTAGAAGAATTCACTTTGGCCTTGGGAAGGAGGAGCTCTTGATTTTTAGCCCCCCTACATGCTTTTTAAAAAACATACTTTTACTAATTTCAGAGGGGGGTGGGGGGAGGGAGGGAGGGGGAGAGAGAGAGAGAGAGAGAGAGAGAGAGAGAGAGAGAGAGAGAGAGAGAGAAACATCAGTGATGAGAAGGAATCTAATTGGCTGCCTCCTGCACACCCTATACTTGGGATTCAGCCCACAACCCAGGCATGTGCCCTGACCAGGAATCAAACCATGACCTCCTGGTTCATAGATCGACAACGCTCAACTACTGAGCCACTGCTGACAGCTCCCCTAAATCCTTAAGCTCTTCCAAAGTAGAACTGAATCCCTTAACCCTGTGGTAAACTCAGATGCTGTGTTAATATTAGGAATACATCGTTTCCACAAAAATTTTTCTTAATTTTGTGCAGAAGCTTGGATGGCTAGGAGTGGTCTAAACCACCATCTGGATGCTGTTGTGTTCACTGCAAGTGGTCCAAACCCACGAGCTTGCGATCTAGTGGATGCAGACGGTCGGTCCACAATAGACATACAAGGAAACGTCAGAGGCGATGACTGCTGTGTGTGGAATTAGATATGACCACACGAAAGTGAGGGAGCAGGTGGCCAATTCACGCTGCATGGTCAGGAAGGACCTCTCAGAGGAAATAAATCTTTAAGCTAAAAATCCAAAGGACAAGGAGCCAGCTATGCAAAGATGCAAGGTGACAGCATTCCAGAAAGAGGGAATAGCTAAGGAAAAGGCCCTGACACTGGAATGATTTGTATTAGAGCATGTGTACTTGCAAACTTACACAAAGACCCAGTTTATCATGCATCATAGAAAGGGTTTCCTTCTGTAACTTGGTAGTTTCACTTCTGAGGATCTGTCCTAAGGAAATAATCCAAAATGTTGGTGGCAAGAAGAGATGTGCATGAAGACAGGTTTCTTCTCTTACTTAGATGAGTAAGATACGGAAACAGCCTAAGGGACTCGAGTCGTAGGAGGGTGTAGTGGAATGAATTTTCACATGCCCTCAGCTGGAAATTTCATACCACTAAGGTAATGGTTAGAAAAACTTTTAGGAATTGGAAAAATGTTTACTTAATGTTAAGTTTAAGATTATAGTAATTTTTCCCAGTTTCCTAAATTTTCTGGATTTGTACTTATATTGCTTTCATAATGCAAAAAAAATTCCGAACTTATTTTATTTTTAAATTGAGTCAATGACGTTAGGGATCCTAAAATTTGGTTTAAAAAAAAACACACACGCATTAATGATTTCAGTACATTTTGGAAGTGTTTCATTTGAAATGAACCATTTAACTTCAGTTAAAGATTTGTTTTAGAATTAAATTCTAGAGAGGAGTTCTAGAATTTGGAGTATAAAATAAAAAGAAAGTCGAGTTATAAATAATGGCTAATGACATTTTAGAAAGAGAATTTCCAAAGAAGTATTTCTGAAACATCAATATATTAGAAGTTCCAAGAGAATTTTTCAAAAATAGTTAAGAAGGACCTACCTAAGAAAGTTTTTAAAGTTTAAATGACATAAAGAGCTTATCAAGACATTTTAATTTGGAAAATAAGTGTCACTAACAAGAGATGAATGATTTATATTACGTTCCCTTTCTTTATCCCTTTCTTTCCCTTTCCCCTCACTTTCTTCTTTTCCTTCATTAACAAGATATTGTGGTAAAATATACATAAGACTATTTTAACCATTTCATTTAAAAATATTTCATTGTGTGTTTTTTTAAAAGAGGAGAACCAGGGAGGGAGGGAGGGAGGGAGGGAAGGAGGGAGGGAGGAAGATCGGTTGCCTCCATCGTGCACCTGACCTGGAATCAAACCCGCCACATTTTGGTGTATGGGAGGATGCTCCAACCAACGGAGCAGCTGGCCAGGGCTATTTTGCCACCTTGCATTGTGCAGTTCTGTGGCATCATGTGTGCTCACAGTGTCCTGCAGCCATCACCACCATCCAGAACGCTTCATCTTCCAAACTGGAAGCTTCACGTTAAAGACTAACCTTCCACTCTCCCTCCCTTGGCCCCTGGCACTCACCATCGTACTTCCTGTCTCCGTGAATCTGACTGCTCTAGGGACCTCCTGCCATCTTCTCTCTCTTTTAGCCTGGATGTTATTAAGCACTGTTTAAACTCATCCTCTCATCCCACGTTTAGTATTTATCTACCCAGTTCAAATGCTCTGGGATGGCAGGCCATTATGAAGAGTAGGAACTTGTTCTAATTTACAGCCTAATTAGCACAAACAAGTCCAGCCCTGCACAGGTAACTATAACAAGGATAATAAGTGGTGTTCAAAAAGGCAAAGAACAAAGAGCGGTACTTGAAGAATAAGAGAGACTGGCGACTGGAGTAGGCTGTGGTGAGAAGTGCTGGCCTGTCACCCCGGTGGGTGTGTAGCCGTAGGAAGCCACATTTGATTAATTTCATTCTGCATATTTGCTTGCTTGCTTTTATTTCGTTTGGTGGTGGTTGTTTGTTGCTGTTGTTGTTTTGTAGCAGTGCTAGGCTTAGTCCCTCCCTTCGATGATTTTTGTAATAAACCCTTTGCCTGGCACTGGGCTGTGGTACAGTTGGGTGAATGGGGAATAGAGTGAATGCTCAGGAATCTAGGAGAAGAATCCGGTCCATTCAGGAGGTTAGAGAACCTGTGCTCCAACCTGGACCTGTACCCTGATCTGTTAAACTTAACGCGGGTAAATTTCCTAAGTAGGATGCTCAGCGGCTGTGATGGCGATTTTTCATTATTGCAGGGTTGTAGGCAGATGTGGACCTTCTGAGCTGGGTGGGAGAGCGAGGGGTGGTGCCCAGCATTCCTGACTCAGCAGTGTTGATGCCACGTCTCTGTGTCCGGGAACCTCTCCAAGGTGCTAGCACTTGTCCATCACTGATCATTCCAGTGACTTGCCTGAGGCCTCCCTGCTGGGAGCCTGGACTCTGACACCCTGTTCCTCCTGACTGTTCCCAATTCTGCCTCCTCAGTTGTTTGGACTTCCTTTTCTGTTTGAGAATATAGTTTAGATACAGACTATCTCAAAGCAGGTCAGTAATTCACTCAAGACTGGAACAATGGGCTAGGGTTGGTTTAATTTTTAGACTTGTTTGTGAATCCCAGGCACGCCCCCTTTCCTTGCCCTGGAGGCAGGTGTGAGAGAGCAGAGGCCTGGCACTGAGCTGAGGAGGCTGTCATGCACAGAGGCAGTAATGCTCACAGATGTTGGTTGTAGGAAGGAATTCCTGCAAGATTTTGGTTAGTGGGAATGCATTGTTCTGTGCCATTTTAGGAGCATCCATGGATTATGGTATCCAGAGGGAGTCCTAGAACCAATCCCCATAAGAAGGAAGGAGGACCATACTGTAGTTCTGTTTTGACTAAAGTAGAGGGTACATCAAGGGGAGTAAGATGCAGGTGAAGGAATGGGTCAGGTAGGTAATGGGTGCCAGTGAGTGTTCGAGCAGTGAAAGGAACTCTTACAAAAGCTGATTAGATGACCAGGAATGAGTGGCTAGAGCAGGGAGGCTGGTTAGGAAACATTGGTGATAGCTGAGAAATTGGTCCTGAACTAGGTGATAGCATGGAATATGGAAAGTGGGTTTCTCTTAGGTGAAAGGATTAGAGACATTCGTTTCTGAGTATGTTCTGTCTGTATAGCTTCGCTCAACAAGTAGTTTTTTGTTTTTTGTTTTAACAACTATTTACTCTGTCACCACTTCACCTACGGAGCTTTATCTGTGTCAGCACAAAATTCTCATCAACTCCATGGTTGTTAACGAAGTAAAATGTTCTGTCACTCCAGACATTTAATTGATGTTTACTTGCTAATGATACTAATATTAGTTAACATACTTTTCTAAGTGCTTGACATGTATTAATTTGTTTAATCCCCCCACCAGCCCTGAGATACAGTTGCTTCTTTCAGCCCACCTGTTTGCACAGGTGGAAAATGAGGCTCGGCAAGGCTAAGGAACGGCCAGCTCAGGCCTGGCGGTGCGAGGATTTGGTTACAGACCATCTGCCCGCATAGCCCGTTGTAATCTACCTCTTAAGCAAAGAATATGATGTAATGCAGCCAACCTGTTCACCATGTTGCTGCAAAAGATTGAGAGAGGCTATCATGGTAATTTATGAAGTGGCCTTTTGGTAATACTTATCTCTTCTCATGTAAGGGTGTTCTAGAACCTGGGATAAGGGAATCTGTAAATGAAGTGGAGTGAACTGTTTGGACCTAAAGTGACCACACTGACACAGAATAACTGGCTTTAACTCAGAGATTTTCCATCCCCCCCCCCCCATTTCTTTGGGTGCCACTGACTAGGGCAGAGCTTTCTTTGCTACTGAGCCACATAGATTATAGACTGCCATCTAATTTTGTAAACATCCATGTGTTTCAGTCTTATTGCCTATAAAAATAACTGTATTTGAATGAGGCAGAGCTTCCTATAAATTTAAGCAAAGCAACTTGTATAAAATCATCTAAATTGAGGTTATGCATTTGTGGAAGTGAAAAATCTTTCCTCAGAGTAGCTAACCCTTTACTAAGGTAGTAGGGATGACCTCTTGTTTTTTAGCCATGAAATTGCTACTTAGCTTTTCTTGATTTGGCAGGAAACTTGTAGATACTGATCAGTAATAACCACCATCCTGGAAAATTTAATGAAGATCCAAAAGCCAGAACACTCCTCAGACTTCCTTTTTCTTTTTCATGAAGTGGTGTGTTTGGCTTGTTTTTAATTCTGCTTTGGGGGAGAGGAATGGAATTGGCAAAAGTGAATGGGTGACCGTCTCCATTTGTCCTGGTGTCCTGGCTCCTTTGTTCGTAGTGCAGGTGGCTTAGCATGGCCAAGGATCTTTGTATTCTTACTGACTATGTATATATTGTTATTTAAAGACTGGAAAAAATGAACATAATTATAAGAGAATTAGAAATTTAAGGATTTTGCAATTCCTTTGAACTTTCAATAATTGTGGAAACAGTATTGTAGGTCTAAAATAAGTAACCTTCCGTGTGAATTCTGTACCTTTAGTCAGTAGCTAGGAGCCAAGAACAAATTATGCAGTGGTTGTGATTTGATAAGTTAACATGAACTAAGTGGAAAAATGGAAAAGAAAGCTTATCAGGTGTGCAGTGTTGCATTATTTTATGCTACGGGAACTTTTATGATGGAGTATTAGTATAAAAAAGAAATGTGATATAAATTTTTTGAAGTTTTTAAGGACAGAATTATCTGTCATCAGAAAGTTGTTTTTTATGAACAACCGTATCACAGTAGACATTGTGGGACATCATTTAATTATAGATATGTTTTATTTATTTTTGTGGGATATTAATACAGACGTTATCAGAGGTCTTGTCTTTATTTACAAGTGAATTTAAATGTATAAGTAGTACCATAAAATTTATTATCATTGTCTTTCTCTACTATATCCTGTCTTGGTTGATACCTGTGTTGCATGTTTTAAAAGGTATAGTTAATTCTCAAAATTTATGAAAATAGATCCAGGAAGCACACTACATTCCAAGCTTAATAAATATATGCCTAGACTTCACTGTAGAACATCAAAGACAAAGGAAAAGTCTTGAAAGCAGAGGAAAAAAAGAGAATGTTACCTATAAACTAATAGAGTGATAGCTTCCCTAGCCAGTTACTCAGTGGTTAGAGTGTGGGTCTGTGGACTGAAGGGTTGTGGATTCTTTTCCCATCAAGACCACATACCTCGGTTGTAGGCTCGATCCCCAGCCCTGGTCAGGGTGTGTGTGGGAGGCAACCAGTCGATATGTCTCACATCGATATTTCTCTCTCTGTCTCTTCCCCTCCCTTCCATTCTTTCTTAAGAAATCAATGGAAAAAATATCTGGGTGAGGATTAACAACAAGAAGAAGATAGTAAATTTCTATAGTTCTGTGGAATTCAGAACTATATATCCATGAAGTGAATATAGAAAAATTATTGTAGTTACTATTCAATAATCACGATAAGATGAAAACACTTAGAGATAAACAACTGAATGAGTTTGTCACTCTAAAACTTGTATAGTTCCTCCTAAGGAACTTCTGTAAGGTCTAATTGAAGAGAAAGAAAAATTATCCCAGCAGGAATGTCTGAGATACAAGATGGAATAGTAAACAAGTAGAAGGCACAAATATGATATAAAGTAATAATTGAGTCTGATTTGTGAAATGAAAAGTAAAACAACTGCATTGTTGTTATTGAATAAGAGTAAATTAAAAACTGGGAGATTGCAACTGAAATCTTTACTGTCTAGAAAGGGAGATTTTATAGTTAGATATGCATGGTAAAGTTTCAAGGGAAATCTCTGAATGAATAAAAAGAGTGAAGAAAATATAAAACAGTAAACAAAGGGGGAAAGACAACAGCACAAGGTTGTACTGATCAGATAGTAATCTTACAAAACCAAAATAAACTGTTCACAACTAGTGCATCTCAGAGCTTTTAAAATATCGTTAGACCTATTCCTGATTATGAAAAACCTATAAACAGTGCAGTCAAGTTTTCATCTTACGTGGCTTAAAGTGTCTCCATTGGTTTCCTGTATTGATCAATGCAGAAAACCTGTATATCCAAGCTCCTTCAAAACCACTGGGAGGAAAGTTACTGAGGCTTTGCCTTTCTCTCTGAGACATGTGAGTCCTGGAGGGTTGCTGACATTCATGGGTGGTTAGGTGCTTCTCTTATCAAGTGATATTTTAGATAAAATAATAGGAATACCGGTAGCTTACAGATTATGGTGATTTTCAGTAATAGTTGTCACTGCAGATGCTACTTATGTTCTCCTGTTTGTTCAATATCTTTCTGTCCCCTACCTTGAAATTACAATAATTGTTATTTATTGAGTGCTTCTTTAGTCTGAGCATTTTGTTGTTTTCTTTTGCTGATTTATTATTTTTAGTGCTCACAAAAACTCTGCAATCAAAGGTATTATTTTGCCTATTTCCCACATTAAAAACTAGGTGTTGCCCTGTTCAGGGCTCCACAGCTGGCCAGCAGTGAGGCAGAATCCAACCCATGTTTGCTTCACTTTAAAGTCCCATCCTTTCTCAAACAGGTTCCCTCTCAGCTCCTTAGACATCCTTAAAAAATGAATACCAGTGGCACTTCCTTTGTTAGTCTGTGGGTTGTATGTCTTTCTGAGAGGCACTTCCTTTGTTAAAGTGAGCAGAAGGGAAAGCTGGGGAGAGATGTTTAGAGCACTGGTTGCCAACCTTTCGGACCTGTCGGACCACCGGTTGGTGACCGCTGGCTTACAACACCCTCGTGTGCTTACGATGAAGCCAGACTTCTAGGTCATGTATTTTATGGCAGAATAGCCCGCCTGAGAACTAGCTCCAGAGATGGCGAAGCCCTGGCCACCAGGACAGGTAGCAGTTACATTCCCTGCAGCAGAGAAATGTGACCCCCAGGGTGTCTTGCAGTCACCACCCCCTGTTCAGACCTGAGGCATTTGTGAGCTGCACTTTTACTTCCGTAAGTAGAAAGAGGAGAACCTTTAGGCTGCATCATCAGTGCCCATGCGAGGGACACAAACATGAGGTATGTAGAGCACTGCGTGCTTTATTTGAAGGGTACTGTTTATTAGGGTTCCGGTTCTCAAAGCTCTAGAATGTGGGGGTGAGGGAGGCATCTGGAATGTTGAGGTTACTAATAGCCCAAGTTCACTAAGTTGAGGTCACTGCAGGGTAGGCGTCCCACAGGCGCCCAAGACCCTTGGTTGCCCTTGGAGTCAGTCTCCTGCTCAGAATGAACTTTCTATGCCCAAATGTTTCTCTTCGCTGCTTCATAGAAATGCAAAGGTTTAATTTTATAAAAGCTCCCTCCCAGTAATCACAGGTTTGGTGAATCACATAGGCATAAAAAATGAATGTAAATTATTTCATTAATATATTGTTTATATCGATTACTTGTTGAGAGATGTACACATTGTAAATCAAGCAAAATATATTAAAGTTAATTTAACTTCTTTTTAAAACTCAATTTGGCTACTAGAAAATTTACAATGACCTGTGTGGATCATAGTTGTGGTTTACATTTCTTTTGAATAGTGAAGATCTAGAACATTTTCCAACCAAATTTCTGTACCTTTGGCAGTGGTTCTCTACCTTAGTTGAAAATTAGCATGATGTGGCCTGGGAGCTTTAAAAACTCATGCCCAAGGCACACTCCAGTCCACTTACAGCAGAATCCCTGGAAATGAGGTCCAGACATCAGTAAAGTACATTGTGTGATTTTTTTTTTTAAGGTTCCTATAAATCCATGACCTCCCCCCTATTTTTAGTGCTCTCAGTTAAATTTATAACTCCTCATACTTGACCTGTTTTCTTTGTTACATAGAGTTAACCTTATTTCTTCTGTTCGCGCATTCTGTAGAGTGAGAATTAATATGGTAATGTATTTGAAAGAGTTGAAGTTTGAACTCTGAGAAGTGAAAATGAGAGAGACGCCGGGTTTTGTATCACCCTATGTAGGGTAGGTTCCTAGAGTCAAGAGTGACGGCTGAAAGAAGCCGCTGAGTGTGATTTAGAGCTGGCCTCTAAGAAATGGGTCCCGAAGCACATTTTAAAAAATCCTCACCAGAGAACATGCTTTTCCTGATGTGAGAGAAAGAGAAAGGGAAACATCCATGGGAGTGTGAAACATCCATTGGTTGCCTCACGCATGTGCCCCAACCCAGGTACGTGCCCTGACAGAATCAAACCTGCAACCTTTCGGGGTACCGATGGCAATCCAATCAGCTGAGCTACACTAGCCAGGGCCCGAAGTAAAATGTTGAAGAAGTAAGTTTTGAAGAATGTGGAGGTTTCCGTGGTGGGTGGAGATGTGTGTGAGCACCATCGAGTCCGGGGCTGCCCTTGTCATCAGCTGGTGATAATCTCTTGATGTCCAGAGAGAATGGGCTCAGGTTGAAGAAATCATGGGCTCATGCATCTTTGTGATACCCCTTCTCACTGCCACTGGAGACATCTCACAAATGGGAGCACGTCCCACCCAGCCTGGTCCAGGGAGGGCTGGTGGAAATGATGCGCGCTCGCGCGCGCTCTCTCTCTCTCTCTCTCTCTCTCTCTCTCTCTCTCTCTCTCTCTCTCTCTCTCTCTCTCTCTCTCTCTCTCTCTCTCTCTCTCTCTCTCTCTCTCTCTCTCTCTCAGAAGCCATTTGGCTAATTTAATTTATGTGCTTGAACAATTGGCTGCTATTGTTGCATTAATAGAAACATTTTAGTGTTAATCTTCATGGATCCCCTTTTCATGTTTTGTGCTTATGCACTGATGTCTTCAATGCTTAAAAAAGTCCACCTCTGTATCAATTTAACTCATTATCCAATCCCAAGTAGACTCCCCTTCCCCCATTTAGACCTATCTGATGTGACTGCCAAGCACTTGACCTAGGACTAGTCCACATGAGATGTGCGACATCTATAAAATACACACCAGACTTTGAAGACATGATATTCAAAACGTAAAGTACCTCATTAATTTTCATATTGAGTACATGTGAAATAACATTTGGGATATATTGGGTCCAGTAAAAACATTATTAATTTCACCTTTTTCTTTGACTTTTCTTAATGCAGCTCCTAGAACATTTTAAATTCCATATTTGGTTGCTTCTATTTCTGTTGGGTAGCGTTGCTCTAGACTCATCTAATCAGAGAGACTCCCTTTCCCACATACCCCAAACGAGTTGCCTTGCTTGTGGGTTTGTTAGGAATTGATTTTCTTTTGCCACTGTGCAGCATTAAAGCCAATGCTAATCAGCAACAATTCTGATTTTTTTAAAGGCACCTTTGCTGATTACATCAGATTTTGCAAATGGCAGATTGGGGAAATAATTCACATATATTGAGCTACTCAAAGCTAATAATTGCAACCAATAAAACATACATTGGGGGCCATCAGAAGATGATCTTTGCTTGGTTTGGCTGTAATTTCTATAAAAATGATTATTGGATTGTTATAAAATATTTTTTTTACTTTCTACCTTGTTCCAAAAGGGATTTAAAACAGCCAATTGTATAATATAAGTACAGTTGACCATGAACATTGTGAGTGTTAGGGGCACTGGAATCCCCCCTCCCCAGACGTTTTCCACTCCCACCCCCACACGTACACAGTAAAAATTCTGCATATAACTATTTACCTATTTTGTTGCTAAGTATTCATTGGAGGTTGATTCCAGGACCACCTTGAATACCAAAACCCACTGATGCTCAAGCCCTGTATGTAAATGGCTTAGATCAGTGCATACAGTTGTCCCTCCGCATCTATGGTCTCCCATCTGCAGATCTAGCACTGACATTTATTAAGAAAAATCCATGTATAAGTGGACCCAGGTTGGTCAAACCTGTATTGGTCAAGGGTCAAGTGCAATTCATTAGCACCTGTGTAGGAATCCATCAGTAGAGAAATGGAATCTGTTTAGAAAATGAGTAGTGCTAGTCAGAATTCCAGTGAAGTAAAATTCATGTTCCTCTAGATCAGTGGTTCTCAACCTGTGGGTCTCGACCCCTTTGGGGGTCAAACGATCCTTTCACAGGGGTCGCCTAAATACATCTTGCATATCAGATATTTGCAATAGGATTCATAACAGTAGCAAAATGACAGTAATGAAGTAGCAACAAAAATAATTTTATGGTTGGGGGTCACCACAGCATGAGGAGCTGTATTAAAGGGCCACAGCATTGGGAAGGGTGAGAACCACTGCTCTAGATGATGGCTCATTCTTTTTGGGTCGCTCTCCTGAAACCAGGCCTCACCATCTGGTAGTCTGACGGGACTCCCGGTCCTGGAGCAGAGAGAAGCTCCCATGTAGCATGGCTCGCCTTCTCAGGTTATTCTTTGAAGTTAGGAGTAAGCAGTGGGATTCTTCTTCATGGTACAAATGTCTAGAGCTTAAACATCTTTTAAAAGAGAACGTCACCTTTTTAATGTTCAAAAATATGTCATGAATTTTAAAATAACTGCTCCCTTTTTATGATGATAAAAGCACTTCCTACAGATACTTATCTGAGTGTAGCTGTCTAATGATTGCCTGTCTGCACATGAGAAAGGGGGACCTTCAGGTCTCAACCTTACTTCCAGTTTATTAATCTGAGGATTAGGGATGCTGGAGTATGAGAAGGTCTGATTTTCAGCATTTCTCTTTTTAAAAGTTTCTGCTTCATTTAGTACATACTATGTGTAGCATACTTTCTAGGGGTTTTGTAAGTGTGGGAATGCACATAAATACACAACTGATGGGCCTTGCCTTCAGAGATCTAAGAGGAAAATAGACACATATATGGTTACATATAAAATAGTAAAATTCTATTGAATCCAATCTCGTAGTGTACAAAGTACAGTGCATTCTTTCAAGGGGATAAAAAAATCTTTTCTGTAGGAAGCATGGGAATTTCAAAAGGGCAGAATTGGAGTGGAGGTGAAGGGCTCAATATGAATAAAGACCTGGAAAGAAAAATACATGGTAGGTTCAGCACAAGTCACCAAAGGGGTAAGTGCAGGGAGATGAACTGGCTTGGCAGATTAGAACTAGATTCCCCAGGGTCCCTTATCCCAAGCTAAGGAGTCTGGGCCCAACTCTCTGATATTATGCAGGATTTTGTCTCTTAACGATAGGGATACCTTCCAAAAAATGTGTCTTCGGTGATTTCATCCATGTGCAAACACCATAGAGGTATTTACACAAACCTAAATGGTATAGCCCATGGCTCCTTTGCTACAAATGTGTACATTTTATTGTACTGAATACCGTGTAGGCAGCTGAACACAATGGTATTTACGTATCTAAACATAGAAAAGGTACATTAAAAATCTATAATAATAAAGGCATATGCTAATTAGACCTGACATCCTTCCAGGTGAAACCAGGACTACGAGGGAAGCCAGTGCCAGCAGCCGGGGGAAGGAAGGCCTACTCATGCAGGAATTGCATGCATCAGGCCTCTAGTATGGTATAAAAGATAAAGTGAAGGGTGGTGGGAAGGGCTAGAGAGGGAGAGCACAAGTCAAGAGGAGAGAGGGAAGGAAGAGAAGGGGAGAGAAGGGGAGATACCTAAAGAGACCCAAAGATATGAAGCTTGAGATGAGAAGTAATGAAAGGAAGAGAGGGAAGAGAGGGAGTTAGAACAGCAGAGAGAGAGGAACTGGTCTGGGAGGAAAGAGATAAAGAAAATGGTGGGGAGGGAAGGGAGTTGTGAGTTGGAGCCAGTACAAGGGAGAGGGAGGGCAGGTTCCTGGGCTTCTCTTGACCCCCTTGCTCCTCTCTCTACTTCAGGCCCCAGCCCAGTGCAGGGCAGGTGGACAGTATCCTGAGTCTCCTCATCTGTTTACACCACTCAGAGCCAGCAGTAAATTAATAATATAGTCAGAGCCAGCCTTTCCTTTCAACATCGCATACTTTTTGCTTACAAATCATGTGACTGTATTCAAATCTGTGTTTGCTAAACACTGGGCTCTGTCAAAGATAATGGGTGGGAAAGAGTACGGTGTCAAGAAAACCAGTCTCACAGCATTCTAGGTTTTAAAAGGAGAGTGAAGGCCCTCAATTAAGGCAGTGGTGCAGGAATAGATGCTAGGATGGATTTGAAAAACTGGATGTAGGCAATGATTGGATGATTATCAAAGCGAACATTTAATAAGTGCTATTTAATTCTCATAACAACCATCTGCAGTCATTATTATACTCACTTTATGCATGAAGAAGCTGAAACCCAGATATGCTAAGAAACCTGCCCTCACTGCTTGGAGAATTAACTTCCGTCTCTAGTAGTCGTGCCCGAGTCCAAGCTCTTAGTTTCTTTCTTTTGGATGTGGAGAAAAAGCAGTTTTGAAGTCCTAACATTTCTAGCCCAGTGGCTGGTGCTTCCATCAGAGGACAGAGAGACTGTCCTTCAGGTATTTACACTCAGGAAGGTTCGGTTTTCGGCTCAGTGCTCATCTCATTTTGCTTGCTTTTCCATAATGAGCTTGGTCACCACTCCCGTGAACTCAACTATCATCT
Source organism: Murina feae (assembly GCA_004026665.1). Lineage (NCBI taxonomy): Eukaryota > Metazoa > Chordata > Mammalia > Chiroptera > Vespertilionidae > Murina > Murina feae. The sequence continues at coordinate 78,805 of PVJC01000259.1, read as the reverse complement.
AATTGCCCATGACTCCATGTGTTTTAGTCTTTAGTAGAGGTACCCTGACCTGTCCTTCCCTCGGCTATGTCCTCCTGAGTGAACCACAAGTGTGTCAAGGTAAGCAGTTCCAAACCAGACTCATTAGTGGCCAGTTAATGTCATAACCATCATTATTCAGTCCACCAAGTTGAAAACTGGGATTTCACTGCGATTACTCTCACATACAGCTATTATCTTAACCAGAACTAGAACCATCTGAAAATGTCATTAGGTCCTGTAAGCAAGCATACATATATGCTAGAATACATACATATACACATACCAGTTAACACAATTTGGAGGGCTAAAAAGCAGCCCCCCCCCCAAAAAAAAAAGCCAGAAAGTAACTGTGAGAAGGGACAGGAGAAAGAGTAATTTCAGAAGAGAGGGAATGGTCTCCAGTTTATGCTGGTTTCACTTACAGCTTTCTGATTTTATGATGGCATGAAAGCCCTATGCATTTAGTGGAAGCCATACTGTGAATTTTGATTGTTTCTGATGTACCCTGTGATTCTCATTCCTGAACCTGGGCAGTGGCAGTGGGCAGCAGCTCCCAGTCAGCGATCCAGCATGAGAGTGAATAACCAGAATCCTACAGTGTACCCTGTTATCAGTGTTTGGGGGATGTGTTCTGAGTACATTTAAGGTAGGCTAGGAACTCCATCATAGGTCAAGGAGCACCCATATAACAAAAAATTGTATAACATTTCCTCTGAAGGAAATGTGAATTACTAATGGTTTAAAACACTGAAAAAAATTGAAAATCATTTAGCAAAGTACATTCGTAAGAAAATAAGTAATATTCAGAAAATAATTGGGATGAATACAAGTTTTGAACATTTCTTCGCTGATGAAGAATTGACCTAAACGGATTTGAATAGTTCTCTTTATTCTTGCTTTTTAATCTTTTCTATCGCATTTTATATATGTTACTCTTTTACACCCTGATAGAAATTCAGCACTTCATAAGGGATATAATTTAAATAATAAAAGATAAATGGGCTAATCTTTGTATTGGGAAATTGTTGTATAACCACTTAATTACAAATTAGAACATAAAAATGGATCTAAATTAGGTCTAAAATAAATTTAGTAAGCATCTTTTTTATTAACCCAAACTTTAAAATTTAAATAATCGTTTGTAATGTTTCATTTATACAAGTATATGCCATCGTGCATGTTTTTCTGTTATTGATTTTGTTGGTACTATAATAGGTCACGTTGAATGAGAAATGGTATAATATAAACAGTGAACCTCATTTTAGCCATTTCTCTTAATGAAATTGAGATTTAAAATAGTGATTTAAAAGTCTATTTAACAGTTTCCTCAAAATTATAACATTCTCTCTCAAAGACATGCAAAGGAAGATCTTTTGGACGCTGCTGGCTGCTGCTGAGGTAGCCTTCCCTGCTCATCTTTGCTGATCTGCGGCCTGGGCTCTAGCTCGCTCTAGTTTTTACTGGTTGGCCTGCCCGCCAGCTTCTGAGTTAATCATTCATCATCCTCACGGTTCCTCTGCTTTCATATGTTCCCAGAGACTGGGTTTGGAGAGTATTGAATAGTTGGAGGAGAGATGACCCCTTTCTGTCCTCCCGCCTTAATATTACCGGTTTCATTTTTCCATGCACTAAAAACAATTCTGCATTGGTTTCTGACTTTTCATAACCAAAATCTTATGTTTAACAGTTTAGAAAACTGTGACTTGATTTGTCACGCGTTTTTGGAAGAAACGGACAAATGTTTAGGAAGAAAGTATGGAAAAGAAACGGATGAATGAGTAATCAAGGTCAGACATTCTCTGGGTGCCTACAACCCCGGGAGCTGCAGGGCTGCGTGGGGCGAGGTTGTGCAAAGAAGCTCTGGGAGGCGCTCCCAGCAGGCAGTGCTCGCGCCCGCCGCCCCAGGTTTCCCGGCAGCAGCCATCGCCCCGCCCCCCACGTAGGCTGCGCGCGTGGAAGGGGGTCCTTCCAGCCTGATGAGCAAGCCTGCCCCGCCTCCCGCCGCGCACCCAGGCCTCCGGGGCCATGCTCCCCGGGACTGGAGGCGCCAGGCCTTTCTCTCCGCTCCCCCCGGGGGTGGAGCGTGGCCGGCTGCTGCGGGGCTTTCTGCAAGCGGAGGGGGTGCCAAGTGCCCCGTCAAACGTGGTTTTGTCAAGTTTCTGCTGACGCAGCTTAACATTTAAACACGCAGCTGGATTGACGAAGGCCAAGAGCGTTTTCCTCCGCAACTTCTAGCCACAGTTCCACCCAAAATTGCTTATTTGCCTCCTAATCTTGTCTTCCCTTTGGCTTGCCAAAATCTGGGTCTTTTTTCTTCCCTCCTTTATGCGTCTCTCTTTTCACCCCTTTTCCTCCGCCACCCCAAAAGAAACACCACCACCCCACTTCTAAGCTTGATGCACTGCAAGTTATTTTATAGAATTAAAGGAGTGCTTGGTGGTTGAAAAGCACGGGAAGAACCGGGGATGAAGGACTTTAGTTCTGAGCCCAGCCCAGGCCGCCAAACACGGGGCGGGGGGAGGTCGGAACCCGTGGGCGAGGGGCAGGGCCAGACGGAGAAGGTCCGGAGCGGAGCCCAAGCCCACTGAGGGGCTGTACAGGTGGCCGAGGGCGAAGGTGGGGAGCGAGGGTGCAGGGTGGGGAGCGGGGCTGGAGCTCAGCCTGTTGACAATAACAGGGTGGGGCCTGCGTCCGTGGCGAGGGGCGGGGCTGGCGGGCAGGTGGGTGGAGCCTGAAGCCGGGCGGCAGGAACTGGGCTGGGCAGGCGGGAGAGGGGCGGGGCTGCTGCCTCCATTGTTGGCGAGTTGCCAGGAGCAGGACTGACCTAGGCTGGCTCTGCTCAGACAGGTTTCCATTTGTGTAATAACTGCTTTTTGGAGCCAAGTACATGATCATCAACCTTCCTTGGCGGGAAAACCAATTCACAGCATTTTTTCAAAGGCAGAGAAAAGTCGAAGCTTGTAAAATTTCTTCTCCCTCTGCCTGTGCTCTCCTATTTTTTAATTAAATGCTAAAGAGTCTTTGGGGACTGTTGCATTTCTGCTTTTCAGTCTTTCTCTGTCATGACGACTTGGGGATCATTGGGTGTTCTCCTTGGTCTCCTATAGGTCTTTTAAGTAGACTGTTGCAATCTAGACACCTTTGACATTTTCAAGTAAGGTAATTACACAAACCATAGTAGATTAGTTAAGATATGCATCTAATCCAACTAGTAGTAATCAACTAGGACCACTTAGTTTTTAAACTTCTTTTGTTCCACTCTAAGAACTGTATAATTTCTAGGTCTGTTCATTTGCTCCATTGTTGCTACTGCTTATGTAAATGCTTACTATTTGGTACAGGAGGTCTCTCACTCAAGTCAACTAAATTTTGGAATTCTGGAAATTTAATAGAGGATCTTATATGAGAATGTAGTTTTGATTTAGTTAATCAACATTGATTTAGAGGCAGAATCTTAAGAAATTAGTTTTGAAGAATATGAGAAATGGCCTTAAATAAGTTCTGAATATTAACATTCTTCACTTTAATGTGCATTAATGTTTTCTCTGCAGGTGACTGCATAATATTTTCACCTATGACATGTATACAAATGAGATTTTACAAAAATGATAGATTATAGAAGGGACATTTCTAATCTTGATTGTTGTTGCTTATGATACTTGCCAGTTCCATTTTAAATTAAGTTCTTATTTATTTGAGTGTTTTGTTAAAAGGGTGAGTCATATACCAGGATATACTATTGAATTCCCCTGCCCTCCTCACATTATAGTATGTATGAAGCAGGGGTAGGTAAACCTTCATTGGTGACCTTCAGTGTGCCAAACTTAGCTCTTTTTAGGTTTTGAGCTACACTCTTGTGTAATAGTGATTAAGTCCATTTAGATCAGTGAGTTTGTGTTGTTGTTTTTTTTAAACTCCCTGGCTTTGTAAATATTGAATTGATGGAAAGGCTTAATTTTCTGTGTATTTCAGAAATGATAATAGACAGTAATAGGAAAAGAAAATAACAGTGTCTTTCACATGATAAAGAATTTGAAAACATAATATAAATTGAATAAATAAGAATTTCACCTCATCCTCACAACATCTTCTGTGGTTACATGGATACCCTCAACCACAGTGGTGAAAATGTATCTGAAATAAGTATATCAAACTGTACTGGAGAGTCACCATTCCATGTTGTTCAGAAAGTCTGGGATTTAAAATCCTAACCCAGGTTAGTGTCAGCACCAAAGACATGCCTATTTGGATATTCATTTATGCCCACTTTTTTCAACAGCAGTTTCTGTTTGCTCTAGGTATTTGTGTGGTATATAGCAAATTCTGAAGTTATACCTTGTGTACCAAATATCCTAGTGAGTACAAAGGGAATCTTGAAGTAAGAGTTTTAACTGAGATTTCAAGCAAATGTCTGATTTGACTAATTTTGCATTTAGATGGTTGATAGGGCTAAAGGTACACCCATGCACACACATACACATGCATATACTGTACACACGTTAGCAGGTGTCAGTGATCTCAGAGTTTATTTTTACTTTTGACTTTTACCCAGTTCCCCATTTTTTAAAATAGTGAGTTTGTATTAAATATAATTGGCACCCCACCTCCCTTGTAAAAATAAAATATGGCATTGAGCTCACATTTCTTAGGAGTAGACTCATCTGCCTGTGCAGTTGTCAGTGAACTGAAGAGTTTCTTTCTGGAGGAAAAATGTGTTTCCCAGTATTCACGTTAGCAGTGGATCCTTGGGGGACCCTGGTTCTGTGGCCCTTCTGCCACGAACACAGTGACATGCAGTAACAGTTTCAGCAGTTGAGGTGAGGTTCCTTTCGTCCCAGACACCCTTTGAATTCCTGTAAGTAAAGTGATTTTAGTCAAGATCTTCCTGTGCTCATGCTTTTGAATATTAGCAGTTGGAATTTCCCATATGTAGGCCAGGTTTTCTCATTGACATTTTGGGCCTTGTTGTAAAGAAGCTGCCTTATGCATTGTAGTGTTAACCCCTAGGGGCAACCCCCAACCTGACCCCAGTTGTGATGACCACAAAAGTTCTCTGGATTTCGGGAGGGTCTGTACACAAAATTGTTTCTGGTTGGGAACCACTGGTCTAAATAGAAATGTAGTCCACTAGAAATCCTTGACTAGAATTGTTTATTAATTCTTGGTGGGGAGAAAAAGGACAAATGAATGTTACTGCCAAGTAGCTAGTTTCTTTTTTAAGTTTGGCTATACATTGTTTATTTCAGAAACTTCATTTTTGTTTAAAAAGCTATAAGGAATTTATATGAACAAAACTGAGTCTACTTAGTATAAAAATGTTGACAGAGCCTACTAAGAGTTGATGTTTCAGGCAAAAATTAAGCTTTTCAAAAATTAAGGCTGTATTTCAAGCTTTTTGCTACTTTCTAAAGTAGACATGCTTTTATAGTATAAGCTCAGTAGCTCAGTTTTCTCATAACATCTCCTAGAGTTATTGAAACTAATTTACCAAACAGATATAAATGTGTGAGCCTTTAAAAGTATTGTAAGATTTGAATTTTAGCCCAGCAGGTGTGGTTCATTGGTTGAGCATTGACCTATGAACCAGGAGGTCACAGTTTGATTCCTGGTCAGGGCACATGTCCAGGTTTCGGGCTTGGTTCCCCAGTGTGGAACTAACAGGTGGCAGCCAGTCGGTGATTCTCATCATTGAAACTTCCCTCTCCCTCTCCCTCTCCCTTCCTCTGTGAAATTAATAGAAATATATTTTTAAAATATTTGAATTTTAAAAATTGAACTTTAAAATTTCTGAGCTATAACTGAAGGTTCTATTACGAAGAGGTAAGTGCCATGCTTCAGATCTGAAGGTTGTATAATACGTCTTGTCTGAACTTGTGCATACTACTTTAACTTTGATGTTGCTGTAGTTTTGATTTGAAGCTTGTGTAATATTTTCATGTCTCAATCTGTACATACTAGCTTTGGCTGTAGTTTGGTTTTAAGTTGACTTGCTGGTTTTCGTTTCATGTTCAAGTTCAAATTTGTATGCAATTGTATTAAATAACAAAGATTTTTTTTATTAGACACATAATTCCTTTTCAGCTTCAAAAAACAACCTACAGTTGGTTTTTTTCTGACCAAAATTTTCAACTCCCATCCCATAGAAAAATGTAGCAATTCACAAATCAAGAAATCTCTAGAAATCATCAGCTGAAAATTTCAACTCTACAATCCAGAACACTTTAGCAAAACAAAACCAAAGTTATACTGTGCAATGACAATCAAAGGCATTTTGATGATAAGAAACTATGGAATAGCATTTTAATTCTAGTTCGTATATTTGGAAAAGCTAACATTTTCTGGGTATTGTGTTATGAAATACAAGACACCATAATATGAAAAGAATTGTACATTAGAGAACCTTAGAACATTTCGAGTGGAACATTTATTTCCATCACCCCAGTTTCCCTTTTCCCCTTTGAGCCAACCCCTCCTCTGCACCCATCACCTGGCAACCACTGATCTGTTTCCCTTCCCTCCCGTAGCTTTGCCTTTTCCAGTGTGTCATAGAACAGGAATCCTATAGTCGGTAGCCTTTGAGCCTAGCTTCTTTTACTTAGCATAATGCATTTTGAGATTCATCCGAGTTGCTGCTTTATATCAGTAGTTAATTCCTGTTTTTGTAGGTGAGTAGTTTTCTGTTGTATCCATGTGATATGTAGTTTTATTTACCACTTGATGGACGTTTGTATTGTCTGCAGTTCATGTTGTGACGATTATGAATGAAGCCTCTATAAACATTCTCAGGCAGGTTTTCACATGAACGTGTTTTCATTCTAAACACCTGGAAGTGGGCTTTCTGGACCATGTGGTGAGGCTAGTTTTACCTTCGCAGACACGGCCAAACCCTCACCAAAGTGGCTGCGTTATTTGTTGCAATAGATTACTTTTAAAAATCACTTCTCACATTTGAGTCCCGTGCTTTTAACCTGATTACTCATATTTTGTTTTGCCATACGATACTCTGGCTGTGACGGAAGCAGAGATTCCTTCTCTGTAATTTATTCTGTAGAAGAGCGTTGTGATCGTGCGTTGCTAGTATTTTAGAAAGTGACTTTACTCTTTCATGTCAAGACGTGCCCTGTGAGGTGCAGAGTTTTCTTAATAAGGCAAATGAGTGTCACTAACCGGGGTGGTGCCTCCCTTGTCCCTCAGGCGGGTCTCAGCCCCAGAGCTGTGCCGTTCAGGCTTCTGATTGTTGCTTCCAGTCCAGCCTTAGCTTCATGTGTCCTCAGCCACCCAGCTCTTAGGTGAGCAGATGAGTGTAATTATCTTCCTGGCTGTTTTCTGTACTATAATGCCCATCTCTTGAATGATTAATATATTTTGACTGTTCAAGAGTAGAGATGCTTTTAGAGACCAGTCTTTTATGGCCCTTTATTCTAGAGGATTGATATTAAACAATTTTGAACTCAAAATGACATTCAAATAAAACTCAGTAGCAAAGCTTTTCCACACAACTAATACCTACTTTTGAAGGGTTCCTCTTTTCGGTACAATTTTTTTAGAAGATGTTCTTATTTTGGAGAGAGGAAGGGGCCGAGTGGAGTAGTGTGGTATACTGACAGTTAGTTGCCTTGAAAACATCAACTCTTTTTTTCTTACTTTGCCTCTTCCAGAACTTCCTGTACTGGCCTCAGTTTCCTTCGCTCTTGGTTTAAAATTTTCGTTATTGTTGCCCTTGGCAGATAAGGCTAATCTCAGACAGTTTGTGTGGGGGGAGAGCATGGAGGGTGACGGGTTGGTGTGGAGCCAGTGTAGCAGGGTTCTTTGGTCCAATAGCACCTGAGGGAACCCTGAGAGGAGGGGAAATGGGTTATTTCCCCTAGAGACTTCCTAGGTCTGCAGTTACTAGTTTACCTAATTACATGGGTAGATTCTTTTAAGTAAGTCCTACCTCAGACAAGAATCAGTTTTAAGGTAAAAGGTAAAGGTTTGTGGTTAAGTTTAACTAACTTCATATTCTTTCTCTCTTTTACTGAGTTGTCTTTCTATAATCAAAATAGTACTAAACAGTTTAATTTAAACTTGTGATAAAAGTCTGATTCTCACTGCTATTTTAGTGTTTTTAAAACCAATCTATTTTGGTAGAAGTTTCGTCATTTGTCATTTTTCTTACATGCAGACCCTGGTGACCGAGTTGGGGGGCCCCGGGCATGTGACAGGGGAAGGGCAGCAAAAAGAAACCAAGGACACGAAATCAAATGAGTAAATGAGCAAACAGCCATTTTAGGGCAGTGATAGAAGCTGAGTTTGTTGATCTAAAAACGTTTGTTTTCAAAACACCTTGCCATTCCTGGCCCATCCGTTTCAGTCAGCTTTCTTGCCCCTCCTTCCCTTGGACACGGTGATAGCCTTGACACAGCCCTGGCCGCGTGCTGCTGCGCAGCCGTGTCAGAGCTCTTCTGCATAACGGTCTTAGAACAGCTTTCAACTTGCTTTTTTGGGCTGAGCTTAATGGTGGGGGGAGAGCGGTAAGTATGGTCCTCTTTTATTACATAAAACACAGAATTTTCTCTTTATGAAATGTAATTTAAAAACCGAGTTTGTATTATTGCTTTATGTTGTTAGAGCACTTAAATTAATCAAACTGTAGTACAATAAATTTGTAAATATAGTATAGTAAATTTGAAAAACTTTTTATATCAGTTTATATATGAATGAGTAGATACTTGGGTAAAGAGGGAAATATTCCTTAAAATAGCATTGAATTATGACCAAATTCACAAAGTATACAACACAATGGAAGATGAGTTAATATTTCCTTAATTTTTATAAAGTTTAAACTACCATCTACTTGGACAGCCATAATTTTTTCATTTTCCTTCTTAATTAATCTCTTGAACTTAAAAGCATAGAAAATCTTAAGAAATAGATGTTCACTTGAAATATATAAAGCAATCCCATTGAATATTGTTATAATTTCTGCTTTAATAAAATAGGAATATTGAAAGGTAATTATGAAAGCATTGCTTTTGTAGAAAGTATGCTGTTTTCAATAGTTTCGTTTATAAATTTACATTTTGAATATATACTTGTATTAGAAAAAAACAGATGAAACATTGAATTGATACATTAGTCCACATTTTTCATGGTTCCATAGCCTCTGTTTCTTGATGAACACTGCAAGTATAGGAATGAGTAACTTGCATACATGTGATTTCTTTAGGAATAGCATTCTGAATGTCCCCACATATGTAACTGATGGGCTCCTACTGGGCTCCCATTCCACTTTGTCTCAAGGAGCTCATGTATGGAGTAGGCGTGGTTCTGCGCCAGTTAAGCCTTCTGAGTGCCACTACACTTCTGTGGGACTTACACCTGCTGGCCTCCTTCACAGCAAAGTCCTGCAGCATGGGTAGGCGAGTCTTACCATCTGCTATCATAGTCAGCCAGCCTAAATGCAAGGCTCAAATTTTACTGAAATTGTTTTGAAAAATGTACTTTGGAAGGATTGTGAAATGTATGTGTTCTTTAAAATATTTATTGTAGTCATTTGTTGGTACAATACAGTTATAAAAATCATTATATTTGATTTAGAAATATGGAGAAAAGATCTATGTGAGCAACACGCTTCCTTCATTGCCATCAATTTAAAAACACCTAATACTTTTAAAGGAATTAAAATTTATGCTAGAGAGACAAATGCATCAAATGCACACATATCATTAAAGCTCGGTTTTGTTTTTTAATAACACATATGTAAGGCCGCAGAGTGTTCTGGGAGAGGGGACATTTAGTGAAAGGTTCTGAGGGGAGAAAGGATCCTTTTGGGGAATGAAAGGAAGCCAGTATAGCTGAACCTGTGCCTGGAGGGGAAGTACTGGCACTGGGGATCCCGAGGCAGTCAGGAGCCGCATTGTTTAGCCTCTTGTGGACCACAGTAAGAACTGAGATAGACTTTCATGGTCTTGGGAAGTTTCGAGTAGTGCGTGGAGATGGAGGAAGAACTTGGCTGAGTAAATGTATCATGGCATTTTGTTGGAACTGTGCCAGTAGATGTATGCTACCTAGATTTGCTTTATTGAAAGTTATCCAGTGTATTAGTTAGCTGTTGCTATGCAACAAGAAACCCATAACTTAGTGCTCAGAACAACTGCCATTTATGTGGCACACAATTCTACAGTTTGATAGTTTGGCCTGGGACTGGGTAGTCTTTCTGGTTTCTGTTGGGCTATTCTCCCTTCAGTCAGCTAAGTGGCTGTGCTTCTTGGAGTTGACTGGTACTTGGCTGGGGTGATATCTCGCTTATCCTCCACCAAACTAGCCTGGGGCTTGTTCATCTGGTGGTTGTTTGCCTTTCAAGAGGATGATTAGAAGTAGCATGGCCTCTCGACTCTTAGACTTGGAAGTAGTACAATATGATTTCTAGTCCTGCACTCTATTGATCCAGCAAAGCACAGGCCCTCCCAGATTAAAAGAGCAGAGAAACAGACTCCATCCTTTGATGGCAAGGCCTATAAAAGCACATTGCATTGTGGTGGCTATTTTTGCATTCTGCTCTCAAGGTCTCTTTTCTTTGAGCCATATCATGAGGTCATGACTGCTTGTGAATCTTAAGTGAGGTATCCTCACTCAGTTGAAGAACATTGGTAGAAAGAGGAGTGTGCCGACAATGTTGACAACCTTTGTTTTAAATTTAACAGCCTCAGATATGAAGACACAGCTAATATCCTACTGTAGGAGATAATATGAACATTACACTTGTAATGAAAAGGATAATTACAATGTATCAATTCTTGGTCTTGAAATCAAATACATGGTATTAAGCTTATGCTTTTTTGATTGCATAGGTGAAATTTATCATTGTTATTGACATTTACTGGTTTCCTACATAGGGATAGTTTTTAGTTCATTTTAAAAACATTGAGAGAATGGTGGTTCTGCTCAGTAGCGTTTATCAGTGGAAGGCATCACTGTGTTCTGTTGCCAGCTAATCGAACGCTGAGCAGGTTGAGCCAGCTGTGTCCTTGAGCTGTCATGTGGCCTGAGCATGCTACTAAGGAGAATTTAAGTAAGAGAAGAGTGCTGGCAAGGCTTTACATGTTTTGTTTAAACATTCCTTTTTTTAAAAATGGGTTACAAAAAGGTAAGATGATGATATTAGTAGTAAGAGATAATATTAATAAAGAAAAAGAAAACAGTTTTCTAGCTTGCTAAAATTAAACATTGAAACCCACTGTGAGTTGTATATGTGTGTCTGAGAGGAAGAGAAAGAGAGGAAGAGAGAGAGAGTGCATGAGCAAGAACAGGCCCCAGGGGAGGGGTTTGTCCTGCATTTTAAATCGTCATAAATCCTGGGACGTGTTTTGAGCAATTTTTTTTATGAATTCTCCTTAATGTAGGCAAAAGCATGCTTAATGGAATAAGTTCTAGTTGGTATATTGATCTTTTTGACCCAACCAAAGCAGACACAGTGAACTTTGTAAGTAAAATAACATTTCAATCCCTTGAATTATCTAGGCAAGGGTATTTTTTCCAAGAGCATCTTAATTTTTAGTAATTTGGACAGATACCAAATTTGGAATTTCATTCGGGTTCTTATTGATTATTATTCTCTTCTTCCCATTCCTTTTTAATTGAATACCTTTTTCCATTCCTATCTGGAATTGTAAGCAAAATTTATATTACTTCAGTGTTTAATTATGGTGAAGAGGTGGTATCTATGGTCACTGGAAAAAGTAATGGATTATTTTGTATCGCAGTTATTCAATGGAAAATAAAAACTGAGATACCTCCACCCCTTGTTATTTCAAAATAATTACGGATGGATCAAATATTTAAATGTAAAAAAATTAATAAAGTCAAATATATTAAAAGAAAACAAGAATGAATGTTTCAAAAATCCCAAAGTGAGGAAGACGGTTGCCAGCATGCCACATATTCTGGAAGGCATGGAGGAAACAAATGGATAGATTTGGAGCATTTTCCTGTGTTATAAAGTATTTTCTGAAAACTGAGTTTTTCATGATTATGTGATGGTCTAGCATATGAATATACCATACTTTATTTGACCATTCTCTGTTTTTGTACATTTTTTTTCTGATTTGTCTGTTACTGCAAAACGGTGTAGTACAGACACTTAAAGTAGAAATAGTTGATGACAAATCACAAAGATTGAATTCTCTAGCAAACAGATGGCTGAGCAAATGTTACGAATATGTATTGAGGCTATTGATGGATACTGGAAAATTATTTTCTGGGAGAACTGGTCTTATTGACATAGCCATCATAAGTGTTGGGAGGTCTGGTTGTAAACACAGGTATTGTCTATATTTTTAATCTTTACCAACTTGAAATATAACCTGTTTACCTACTTTTCTCTGGCTACTGTTGATGTTGAACAATTTTTAATGTTACTATTAGCTAATTGTTTTTATTTGAACAAGAATCACATGCACTTGGTGAGAAAAAGTTCTTATATTGTAAGACACAATATAATGAAAATAAGTTTTTCTTCTTTGAGATAATTGCTGGTGTGTTTCTTGCATATTTTTCCAGAAATAGTCTAAGTATATCAAGCACATACCCACCGCCACTTTTTTTTTACACACAGATGTTAGCTGATGATGCACACTATCCTGATTCTTTTCACTTAATGCAATATCACAGACATCTTTCCTTATCTGCACGTGTAGGTTTACCTCCTCCTAACAGCAGCAGAGTGTTCTATCGCTTGGCTGTGTGATCATTTATTGAACATTTCCTTTTGATTGATGGTTGCTTTCATCTATTTACTGTTATAACAATGCTCTGGTAAACAGTTTTGTAAGTCCTTTGTTTTTGCAAAAATCAAATATCAGTGGAATTGGGTTAACACTTAATCACATGCACATGCATTTTGATGGGTTTTGCCAAATTGCACTTCATTCTATGAGTTCTCACCCTCAGTGCAAGACTATGCACACTTTTTCCAACATCCTATCTAATAAAAGAGTAATATGCAAATTAACCGTTACTCTGGGACAAAGATGGTGGCGCCCATAGTGGTGGGGCAGTATGCTGTCGGTGTCACCCTGGCAACATGAGCCCAGCAGGCATTGCCTTTGCAACCCTTGAGCAGGTCTCGCTGCTCTGGAGTAGGCAAGCACCGCCAGCAGGCAGCCCCCAGAAGGAATTGCTCTCAGGTCACTGTGGCGATGGCGGGGGACAGGGGAGTGGGCTGAGATCGGGGAGAAGGCAAGGCCAGCGGCTGCAAGGCAGTGCACAGGCGGGGTTTGCCTGCTTCCCAGTCACCTTGGGGAGATCGGGGAGCAGGAAAGGCCGGTGGGGCCTCAAGGCAGTGCTCATGCAGTGTTTGCCTGCTTCCCGATCACTGGAGCAAGATTGGGGAGCAGGCAAGCGTGGCTGGCAGGCAGCACCCAGCTCTGGCCACAGCTCAAGGGAGAGAACAACATGCAGGTGAGGTCAGGAACCTGAGAGATCAACACAGAGGGGTGCCTGCTGCACACACACACACACACACACACACACACACGGCACCTGCTCCGAGCCTCAGATGCAGTTGGAGGGCAGGCCCCCAGTGAGGGGACACACACTCACACACACACACACACACACACAGGGTACCTGCCAGACTGGGGCCATCAGTAGGACATCCACTGAAGGGTTCCAGACTGTGAGAGGGGGCAGGCTGGGCTGAGGAATGCGCCCCCCCTCCCCACACGAATGTCGTGCACTGGGGCCCTAGTTGTAATTATAAACTTGTTCATCTTTAGTAATCTGTTGTAAGAAAAACAGGATAATGTAGGGAGTTTGAGTTGTCTTCCTTTAAATATGGATAAGATTATTTATATATAATTACAAATCATCATTGTCACTTTATTTATTTTTGTGACAGTGTAGCCCTGATTTTAGAAAAAATTTTGATGACAATGGGACATAGTTTTATTTTAAGAAAATGTTTCTGGACATTAGTATTCTCTGCGTTAGAGGTAAAGATTCAAAGGACTTTGAAAACAATTTAAGAAAAACAAAAGTACAACCAGTTTTACTTCCAAATTCACGAATCCACATTTTCCCGATTTTCTTAATGGGATGATTGGGAATTAAAGTGGTTTTCTAAATTGGTTGAGATAGGGCTTACTAGAGTAATTGCTAGAGAGAGGAACCAAGTGAAGGTTTTTGTGCTTGAGTGGATTGAAAGACCTGTAAAAGGCTCAGCTGCTGCTGAGGTGTGCAGGTGGAACTTGCACAGTGATTTTAGAATTCTCTGCAAATGAAACCCTTTTCAGGAGCTTGTGTTCTAAAGTGTTGATTGTGGAATCATCATTTGAAATAAGCACAATGTGATAGAAAGGGCTTCAGCTTGGACTGAGTGGGCCTCTGCTTGTTAGCCCACACACTTTGTACCTTGGAACTCTTGATCCGCTCTCTCGCGGGGTGTCAGGTGTGCGTCCCATCATTCAGGGTTGCCTTTGCATTTGTTACAGCATTTGTGAGGAGCAGACCCTTTTTATTATATCCTAATTTCACATTTGATAAAACCTGTGACCTTTTCCTTAATGACTTTATAATACTATTTGTTTTAAATCTCCCCAAACTGAAGTTTAAAAAGAAAAATGAAGCCATTAAATTTCCTCTGGTCATTTCTAAATTTGAGTTTATTTTTTAGATGAGTGTTTACATACACTTCACCCAGGTGTTACTATCTTAGTGCAGCGGGTCACTTTGCCCTGCTCCCAGCACAATGTGTTGCATGTAGTAAATAGCCAGACAGTGGTGTTCCTGACTCAGGCACATCTGCCCTCACAGTACAGAGAGAATCTCCATTGAGAATGTGCTCATTTTTTCCAGTTGGACATTCTCGTTTTAATTTAAATTCTTATTTTAACCTAAAATTATGACTATAACCACATTAAATTTGATGGTTGACTAATAACTAAAATCCCAATCAGATAAACAAAAATATACTTCTAGTTTATATATAAAGAATCATATGTTTTTTGGGTTTGTTAAATTTAAAATACTTACCTTCATTTTTTTTAAAGATTCGAATTTATGACAAAGGGAACAAAAAGGCTTAAGAGATCTCTGTTGCTGGTGAAGTTTAATGACTACCTGAAAATTCTTCATGAAGGCTGAAATACTCCCTTCCTCCCACTAGAGGGGGATTCCTTCAAATCAGGTGAAAATGTGCCCCATCCAACAGGAGAACCTTTGTAGGACATTGGTCTTTCTTTTTAAATGAGGGTAATCTCATGTTTTTAAAATCAGCTGGTTTTCTGTAGATATTAAAATCTTACAGAAACAGACACTATAAAAAAAATCACTAAAGTGCGTATGTATTTGAACTATATAGTACTTTTGAACAAAGCATAATTTTTAAAAGCTGCTCTAATTAAATTGGCTAATATGTAGGAATTCCAGAACCGCTATCTGAGGCCTGCTGGGGGCAGACTCTGTTGTGGGAGGAGGCTGACCTTTAAGGCTCACCTCCCGCCCAGGACCTGTCTTATGTCTGGCCACTTGCCATAGCCACATGGGGACTTCCGAAACTCCACTGCAAAGCTGGGTTTGCCGTCAGCTCAAGCTGCCAAATTATTAAAGCCATATATTATAATAGGTTTTTATTTGCTATTGAATTTTCGGGCTCCTTTGCCTTTTTATAATATGTTAAGCAAATGCAGAACTCACTCTGGGGATGATTTTGCAGATTTAAACTTCTATTATATTTTTAAATAATTATATGTATATTAAAATGTCACATCATGGTTGAATGTACCTGACACTGATGTATGCCGGTATGATCTTTGTGCACAGGGGTGGGTAAAAGTAGGTTCACAGTTGCTTGTATGGAAAAAGACATGCAGGTTATGATTGTAATTATATAAGAATAAACAGTTTCATGTACTCACAACTGTAAACCAACTTTTGCCCACCCATGTATAACTCCAAGGTGACCAGACGTCCCGCCTTTGGCGGGACAGTCCCGCCTTTGAACAATTTGTTCCATGGCGTTTTAAAAAAGTCCCGATTTTTGGAAAGAATGCACAACAAGCTAGGGAACGGCGGGAGAACGGGAAGGGAATATTCGGTTTTCGGTGGCCAAGCGGTCAGTGGTGTCCCGCTTTACCAATGTTAAAATCTGGTCACCTTAATAACTCACAAGTAAATACCATAGTGTTTACAGGAGTGAAGATTTGTTATTAGTGCTTTCCCTTTAACTAAAGTCTTCAGTGTTGACTAGAGGTTTTAATGTATAAACATACTTGAGGTTAATAACCTACTGTTGTGAAAGGCAGAACTTAGGAAATTCAGACATATGTTGATTGCAAGTAACTTTTTTCCTCTTACACTGGAAATCTGTAAGATGATTTTGTTTCTGAATTAACAATTAGCTCTGGAAATCGAAGTGTAAACAGAAATGCTGTCAGTGAACCTTGCAGTGATTCTGTGCTGTAGTTGGTCCAACATTCAGGCTTTAGCCTAAAATGCCATTGGGTGTCAGCAGCATATGGTTTCATCAGAGCGAGGCTGCTCATCTTCCTAAAACCGGCCATAGGTCTCCCCCGCCTCCCGGCCAGGCTGCGGCAGGTGCCAGGTGGGGTGAGCCTCAGTTTCAGCAAAGCAGTTGGAGGATACTGTTTGTTTCTTTATATCTTTTTTGACCCCTTTTTTGCTCTCATACTGGCTGACAGTCTTACTGAAATTACCTTCCTTTCCGTATTTCCTCCCCAAGGGAAGAATCCAAGATAACATAGGATAAGCCTGTGTGTCTTCTGCTTAATGCGTAAGGCTCTCCTACAAATGCCTAATTTAAAAAGTAACAGTGAAGCCAGCTAGTCCGCTGTTTTTGTCCCACCCCCACTGTCTTCCCCAGACACTTAAAAATCCCTATTCTGTCGCCTTCTTTCCTTGCTCTTTTCCATCTTAGAGGTACTTTGTGATAGTCAGTTAAAAGCTTTATACATCAGACTGAATATTTGGTTAAAAAACAGTAATTATCAATATGCGTCTTGTTCCATGCTGCTTTTAAAATCCATGGTAATGAGCTCTGTCTTCTAATGCATAAGGCAGACAGTTTTGAAGTTTTGCCATCATTTCACAAGGTGTTGTATTGCTTTCAAGAACTCCTGCTCTGCAACATTCCTGTGATTGAAGACAACCCACTCTGGCGAGAGCAGGACAAGAAACTACTAGCACCTTCACAAGCACCTGAAATTGCTTTATGAAGCATAACTTTCCCCTCACTGTCCGTAAAAGATCAAAAACTATGTGCGACATCTTGTGATTTCGGTGAGAAGGATGACTCTCCTAACTCCCTAGATCTTTTTGAGGAACTTAACACCACCACTTTCAACACGATGGCGAGTGCATTCATTTGAAGGAAACTTGCCCGGTCGTGGACCTGGAATCTGGGCAGTGGCCTGGATTTTCTCCAGCTCCTGGAGAGACGACAGGTCTCTCTGTCTTGGCACTGGGCATGAATCGAATGCCAGTTTCTCAGGACACTTAGCCCCAGGCCGTGCCTGTGCTCTGGGTTCCCCAGGCTCAAGGAGGTTTTGAAGGTGCCTAAATTACCGCTTTCCTTCTGATTTCAGGTTGGAGTCTTGGCCTCGGAGGCCGCCTTTGGATTGAAGCTGTGTTGTCTGATGGAATTTGTGGTGTAGGTTTCATCACCTCCCCTAGGTGGATTGGGAGGCCCAATAGAGAGGTCTTGATTGTGTGTGTGTGTGTGTGTGTGTGTGTGTGTGTGTGTGTGTGCGTGCGCGCGCGCAGATTCTAAAGTCTTTCGAAGTTTAAGATTTCCTTTCTGTTGTGATGAAGATTAGAGTATGGTAATATTCTATTTACCTTCTTTCTGTGTTGTGGAGAGTATGAGACTAGTACAGGAAACCATGATTTCCATGTGGTAGTATTTACTTTTTACTTTCAAGTAGCCATGGAACAGGATTTACTGAAACCACACTCCTTCCCCCATCTCCCCCCACCCCCAGTTTGGAGGTATTGAAATTACAGTTGCTACATGTTATCAGGGTGCTGTTTTTGCTTATAACTCCAGCTTCATTCATCCATTTATTCATTATCCCTGATTCAAATGTTTATTGAATCCCTGTGTTCCAGTCACAACTAAATTAAATCCCAGCTCCTACCCTTAAGTTGCTCACAATCAGTTGGTAGGTATAGACCTGTAAACATAAAATTATCCTCCAGTCTGTTATCTTCATGCTAGAGATATACCAAGGATTGTGGGAATGTGGGGGAGTTGAGTGGGAAGGTATTCTAGGAGGTTGACCTTGAGGGCTTGTGCAAGAGGGAAGGACAGGAAAAATGAGGAGCTATTTTTAGGTTGAAGGACAACATGAAGAAATCAGAGGGAACTAAAAGCAGTTAAATTCTGCCTGTGTGGCAAAGATCTGAAGGCAGAGAGGTGAAAGATTTGACTTTTATCCTATAGAAAATGCAAAACCATTAAAAGATTTTAAGGCAAGAAGTGGTTAGGTTTGCAACTTAGATGATTGTGGCCATTTGGTGGAGGATGGATTGCCAGAGAGCAGTGAAGGGCAGCTGAGTAGATCAGGGGGAAGGCAGTGTGGGTTTGGGCTCGCAGGTGGACCAGAAAGAAGTTGGCCCACAGGACCTGCTGATCCCAGGGAGCTGCTGCTGTGGAAGGCAAAGGCGTGAGGGTGAGAGTACAGGTGATGTAGCATGCTGAGCTGGAACGCACAAGAAGCGGGTGCAGATCTTCTAAAATTAATTCTCCAAACCTGTAGATTTCACCAAATTTACTTGCTTTTCATACCTATCTGCTACTAATAAATTGTGTGAGTAGGTTTGTAATAGGCACTCATTAGGGGAGTCTGACTTCATTTTCATATAAAGGGATAGAAGAACCTAGGTAGATGCCAGCAGTTACTTGGGAAGTCAGAAGTTTAGGAGAATAGTTGGCAGATTTAAACATATACCTGTTCTATACATCTATACAATGGAATACTACGCTGCTGTAAAAAAGAAGGAACTCTTACCATTTGCAACGGCTTGGATGGACCTGGAGAGCATCATGCTAAGCAAAATAAGCCTGTCGGAGAAAGATAAGTATCACATGACTGATAGAGTCAAATCAGGCTGAATCCCTGAAGTTTCCAGTTGCTCAACCACCCCTTTTTGAACCGGCCAATAAGGATGCAGAGGAAATTACCGAAGTCCAAATTAGGATAACTGCATCCTGCCCCCTGTGCAACCAAACCCTGACCCTTCCTCAACCAATCACATATTACTCCACCCACTACTTCCAGACCCCCTATAAATCCTTTGTTTTCCTGAAACTCATGCGCTCTCCCTGCCCTGCTGCTGCGTAGGTGAGTGTGTGTGGGACGGAGCCCGAGCTAGCTCGAATAAAGGCTCTATGTTTTTGCATTGGGTTGGCATCGGATATGGGCTCCCTAGGTGGTCTTTGGGGATCACAACATCTGGGCAAAACAATGACCTCACTCATTTGTGGAATATTAATGAACAACATAAGCTGATGGACAAAAATAGAGACAGAGGGAAAAAATAATAATTTAGAATATAATAGAAGTAATCCTGTTATTTGCAGATTTCTAATATTTCCTAAAACTTTTGTGATATCATACTATGTTAATACAGTTTTGGTAATATTATTACACTTAAAATCCTTTTTTTCTTGAAATATTAATGTTTATTGCATGTAATATTATTACGTTTAAGATCGTTAAAAAAGTTAAAAAATAAAGATATACCTTTCTACACAGTGTCTTTCTAGGATAAACTCTTAGAGCTTACTTGTTTGGAAGTAATATAATTTGGTTATCAAAATAATTTTTAAAGACTTTTCCTTTTGAAAGGTAAGTGGATAGAAGTGTATGTTATATACATTGAGTGGCCAGATTATTATGACCTCCTGACATTTGTAGGCAAATTAGCTGTGCACTGCATCATATGGAATATGGAAGCCAAAGGCCTGTTCAAACACCTTTGCTATCTGCAGTTATCAAGATAAAACGTCTCCAATTCGCACAGGAACACAAGGATTGGACAGTCAAGCATTGGAAAAAAGTCATGTGGTCCAGTAAATCATGTTTCCAGTTGCATCATGCAGATGGCAGATTGAGAATTTGGCAGAAACAGCATGAAAGCATGCACCCCACATGCATGAGTACAGCCCTTCAAGCTGGTGGGGGCAGTGTTATGGTTTGGGGCATGATTTGGACCCTTTAATTCGTGTGGCACAATGTCGGAATACCCCAACATACCTAAGTATCGTTGCTGATCAAGTTCATCCTATCATGTTGATGGCGTATCCCAGTGGAGATGGCTTCTTCCAACAAGACAATGCACCATGACACGGTGCTCCTATTGTGCAGGAGTGGTTTCAAGAACATGAGGGAGACTTTACCTTGCTTAGGTGGCCCCCATAATCACCAGATCTCAATCCAATTGCGCATTTGTGGGACGAAGTTAAAAGAGCCATCAGGCAGCTGGTTCCACAACCATCAAATCTCACAGAACTGGACAGTGCTATTCATCAGGCATGGTGTCAGATTCCTCGCATCACCTTTCAACATCTCGTGGGGTCAATGCCAAGAAGAATCGCTGCAATATTGAAGGCAAAAGGTAGCCCAACGAAGTACTGATGGGCTGGTCAGAATAATCTGGCCACTCAGTGTATAACCAGTTCATTGGTTTTCCAATACTAAGTGGGTATTAGTATCCAAATCCAAAAATATTGGCTGCTATGTTCTTTGGAAGAACAGAATTGTGAATATTAATGCACCTTTTTATGAGTTTTGATAGAAACTATTACAGGAAATGTATGTGTGAAGGTGATTAAAAACAACTGATTAGGACTATTAAGGGAAGCTTATAATATTGTTCTAAAAAAGAATGGGAAGAAGAAAAATGATGAAATGTAGGTCATAGGCCCCACAGGTGACAGAGTCCCCGCTCTTGGGCACCCTTCACGCTTCTGCTCTTCCTAGCGGTGAGCAGGCCCTTAGGGAGGGGAGTGCCAACCTGTGCCCTCCGTCCCTACCCCGCCTTTTAAATCAAGCCCTAGAATAGCATAACAAACCTAGTGGGACTCTTTCTCCAAAACGCTGCAGCAGGACTCCTCTAGTGTGTCTCTTCCCTCCTGCATTTTCCCTCTTTATGTCTCTTCCTGAAACAGTACTTTCCTAGAGTCTTAAACTTTTATCCCTCTAAGACCTTCAGATCCTTTGGTCTAGCCTTCCTCTATATTGGAGGTGAGTCAGGTGAGACCAAAGGACTCTTGGTTCCCAAGGTCATAGCCCATTATCAGGGACTAGACTTAAGGACTGTAGCAGTCTCATTATATTTCCTCTTAATATTTAAATAAAAATATGTAATACTCCCTCTTAATGTTTAATATTACTTTTTCATTCTCTTTTGGCAGTAATTTTTAATATTTAGTTTAGGCACCTAAAATTTGTTGTTACTTTAGAGAAAAGTCTAAGTTTAAAATATCTAAAAATAATATTTTAAAGTAAATACTAAATGTATTTACTCTTATGTGTTACTTTTTATCCATATCTCAGTTGAATAGAAATATCTTAGAGAAAAATACGATCACAGTTCAGACTGGTCTTCCAACCCCCACCTAACATAGTCTCATACTATACTGAGCCCTTGGACACCCAGCAGCCTCCCCCTCCAGTGCTGTCCCAGACTCAGCTCGTGCCCTTCCTCATCTGTGATGTCTAGCCTCAGCCTTGCAGACTTCTGAGCTCGCTCAGAGCTCGTGCAGCACCCACTGCCTTTGCAGCTTATTTGGGATTTCTCTTCTGCCAACTTGTCTTTTGTGTATAGGAAACATCACGGTGTGGCCTGGCCCAGTTCCGGTATGTGGCATTTTCCCCCCAGCAAGATAGTAAGCTTTGAGGCTCCATCTTTTTCATCTTTTTATGTCCATATCGATTTGACTCGGTTCACAGTATAAAAAGTATTGCTGATTTTTTTAGAATTCTAGAGAGAGTAAAACAATTGTGGTTGATAAGAGGAAAACAAAACCAAATAAGCCTATGATATTACCATATTAGTACTGTGTTTTATTCTATTCTGAGACTTTCTCACTGATCCTCCTGGTATCTGGGTTGATGTATTAACTTGACGTTTTATGGTGTAGCTCTGCACAACCCAGCTGAAGGAAGATACTTGTTATTGCTTGTTGAAGATGTTGAGTGGTTCTGGTTGCCACCAACAACCAGTTGGTTCCAATGTGTCTCACTGTTAACTTAAATATCTTTGTTAATCAAATTCTGCAATTATAGTCATTGATGTCATTGCACTGCCAGTGGCCACCATATAGGTACAGTACATATATAGAACATTTTCATCTTCAAAGGAATTTCTGTTGGCCAGAACTGGTCTGGAAAATAATGATATCAAGTGTTCATATGACACAAAATAGCTTAACATAACACAGTTCACAAATAGAACAGCCTTTTTATCAATTGATAGAAAAACCTGAGGATTAGAGTAGATAAGTACCATTCTAGTGAAGTAATATAAAGGAGTAGAGATGTTTTGTTCAGTGGAGCAAATATATTTTAAAATAAAATTGGCATGTCCCACGCCACTTGGAGAGCAGAAAGGTTCGTACAGGCTCCTGGAGTTCGGGATCTTTCTGGTGGGGACTTGTAATGAGGCATTTCATTGGTTGCCTGGGTTACGCTGCGGCTATCAGCATAGTGTTTCAGATTTAGAGCGTTCCACCTGGCATCATGAGATCCCAGCTATGAACATGCTCTTCCTGTTATTAGTGTGACCACATGAAAGCATATATTAATCTTTTGAAAAACACATTTATTTTTTTTTTCTTGTAAAGCTGCATGGCCTCTGCTTCTTCTCACCTCTTTCTCTCTTAGCCGAGTGTGTGTTCTGGTGACTTTACTTGGCTAACTCACAGCCCGTGTGACTGTACCTGAGGTGAAAGTATATTTAAGGTAGCAGTGTCATTGAAATGAAGCCGTCAGACATTTCCTTTTTGAAGTTTATAATCTTAACTCATTACTTTTCATAATATGAAGGATTAATGTTTGCATTTAAATTTTTTTATTTGGTGAAAATCTATTAGAAATCCTTAGAGAAGTAGAGAGCCAAGTTTATTCTTTACTATTTAAGCCATTGAGTCTCGATTAAATTGATAGAGTA
Organism: Murina feae; assembly: GCA_004026665.1. Lineage (NCBI taxonomy): Eukaryota > Metazoa > Chordata > Mammalia > Chiroptera > Vespertilionidae > Murina > Murina feae. The sequence continues at coordinate 55,612 of PVJC01000259.1, read as the reverse complement.
TATGTAGAGAAGCAAAAGAATTTTCTACTTCTCTGTGAAGGAAAGATTCAAGACGGGAAAATAAAATCCAGTTCTCAGGCCGTGATTGGGCATCCATGTTGAGTTGTTCCCTTCTTTTGTTAGAGAATTTCCCAGCCTCTCCTTCTGCCATCTGCTGGTGATTCAAACACTTACATGTTGGATTTTAAAACAAAAATCGTCTTCATTTTTATTTAGGAAAGATTTTGGGGAAATGATCACCTGTAATATTTTGATGAATTTTGTTAAATTATATTTTAAAGGCGATTTTAGCTTCTTTTTCAACTCTGTCGTTAGAAAATGCATGAGTATAAAATTTAGAAAAGGCAGAGACTGAGCAGGCCCAAGCAGATGCCATGAAGAGAGAGTGAAACAACCTCGCTGATGGGAGGGCTGGAGTACTGTGGGGCAGCTTCTCCAGCCTTTTTGGGGTCTTCCCTGCTGTGCATTTGGATCACTGTGAAACAGCAGTTTTGTCCTCCTCTGATAATTCAGGCTGCTTGCCTGGGAGATACCAGACCTATATTTTACTTTAAGTCCTAACATAAGGTTGGAAAATTGATTTCTTGTTATCAATATCATTCTTTTCAGCCCTAAAATGCTACAGGTTTGCCTGAATCGGTAGGGAAACCTTCAACTCCATCCTTATTTATTCTTCCTCTGATTCCTCCCTGCTAGTGTTTACTGGTCTAAGCTATTCTCATCATCTTGGGAAAAATAAAAATATTTTTTGTCCACAAAGACATTTTTCCATGAAATAAAGCCAAGCAAAATTTTTCAAAAGAGAGACAAAGTGTGGGAAATTTTTTTCCTGCCATCTTTAATCTCCCTAATTTCCTTTCTAGCTGCCTTGACTAATTCTGGAGCCTCAGTTTCATGGGTCAGTTATTTTTTTCATCATTTCCTCAAAGAGGAAAAGTAACCCAGAATGTCAATCTCAGCTTTTGTCTTCACAATGAATAAGGCTGAGGGAGACCATGTGACTGCCTCACGTGTCTGCCTCCCAGGCCCATGCCCTTTACACAGAACTTAGCGGTGCTTGTTAGGCCCTCAGAACCGGAACCACAGATTAGATTGAGTCTCCGGAACTGGGATTCTTGCAGCCCATTGGTCTAACATGGGCTGTTTCATGTGGTTCGTATTAGCGCTCTCCCACGTCATTGTAGATCTACATTCCATAATGGGAAGGTTTTTCTCTCAAAGTTGGTAATCCCACTTGGAAATGTGTATGTGTATGGTTTGAAGTATTAGGTGATCACAGGAGTTTGTGAAGGTTAATTGCCATGAAATTACATACCTGGTGAAAGTGATCTTTCCATAATATTATATGAAAACTCAGAAATATTTTGTCACGACCAAGTGGTTCGTAGTGTGATGGGAGCTCAGTTTCTTCTAGACCAGTGCCCGGTCAGGTGATGGGTTTACTGGTTGGCTGCACAGTGTTGGTCACTGGGTCTAGTAAGTACGTTTGTGCAGAAATGTCTACCCTACTTATATAGGCCAGTGAGTGAGAGGAACATAATACAGTACCAACTCTTGCCTGCTTTTGTCAAAATTGCAGTGCTTTCCTCCGTTAAAAGAAGGCTAGGAATTACACACAGGGCCTCAGGTGCTGTGGATCTCCAAAGTGCCCTTTTTAAGGGAGGGAAGAGTTTTGCTGAAAGAATGCTTCCTTGTATATTCTGGAGTTTGATTGACTCCATTTTTTTTCCCTGGGAACATTATTTTGGCACCATGTTTTGAGGACTTAATTTTCTAGTGATAATAAAAATGCATGTATTCTCATTATCCCCTCCCTCAAACACCTGTTCATTCGGGGTGTGCACAAAAAATTAGTGGCTTGCCTATAAAATGCCTTGAATAGAGTTAGTGTGACCATATTAATAAACATCAAGCTGCTTGCGATTTGTTGGGAAAGAGCAATGAAATTATTCCAGGGAAGATGGGGGTGCTTCTGATTGCGTGTGGTGTAGGTTCTCTCCGGTGCCAAATTTTAAAGCCAGTTTTGTTTCTTCAGATGGTGAAAGCCCTCCTCCTCCCCTCCTACTGCCTTAAATCTGGCTGCTACCCAAGCCATGTCAATTTTTGAAAGTCAGTTGAGAATGTCAAAGTGACTGGTGTTGAAAGAGCCAATATGTTGCAAGATGCTTTAAGCCAAGTAGAACATTTATATGAATTAAAAGGATAAATCAGAAGATGATTTTTAAAAATGAAATTTGAAAAGAAAAACCTGTTGAATTAATACTTGCAGACCAGATGTATCACTGATAAATACTTGTAACAGATATTCCCCAATAAGCCATAAAATTACCATTTTACAACTGAAGTAATTTATCCTGTGGGTACATTTGCAGAGATATGCCAAGAAAAACACATGCAGAATTCTTGAAGTAATAATGCAAATAAAACATTCATATTATAATTTTAGAATAACAGGATTTGGAAGCAAGAAAAAGTCTGGGAGACTATTGTGTCTAAATTCTGCTTTTGCTCAGGTCTTTTGGCCGTTGGCTTTTTGATGTTATAGAATTGCCTGAGCGTCCTCGTGCGTATTGAAGCACTGGATTGAATTGTGTGCCAGAGTTGTAGTTGAAAATTTCACAAATTTAAATAATAAATGTAATAACTATGAAACTTTGTTTACTGTTGCAATAATGGCCTACTTTCATACTTTTCTGAATTCTTTTGGTATCATGGCTACTACTGAATCACTGAGCAGGGTTCTGTCGTGTAATTTATTCATTTGTGCACATCTGGGCCGCGTTCAGCAATTTGGTCCTTAGGGACCAGGTCACCGAGCCTTGGCCCTGTGATTTGCTACCACTTTGCCCAGCGAGGCTGCTTCGCTGTGGGACAGGACCTCTGGCTGCACAGTGGGGGCCATCTCAGGCCAGAGCACACCTGGGTGGAGATTTCCTTTGGTCTTAAGGGGACAGTGAGGAGTGATGGGTGCCAGGCAGGGAAAGAAGGACAGGGAAACAGGACCCATGCTCTACTCTGAGGAGACAATAATTAAATCCTGCAGAGAATGGCATTTTCTCCCAGGTGCACATGGCAGCGAAAAGCACTTATTTGGCTGCCTCATAAGAAGACATGTATGTTTTTGTAAGACATTCTTCTTAACCTCCCTCCACTCTGCCTCGCATTAAGTTTTCACGTTAGAATGACTTTTTGTATCTCATTAAGAGGTAAGGAAGGTGAAGAATGGTATTAAAATGAATACATATCACTTAAAATAGGAATTGGATTTAGGCCTACATATATTACATAGTAAATACCATGCTAAAACTAGTAAACTCACAGAAAGTGTTCTAAAAATAATTTCAAACAACTTTCCTGATCATTTCTCGGAATTAAAAAATTATTTACTGTATCTGAAGTTTGCAATTTCTTCTAGTGTGTCACATTTTGTTCCTATGTTTGTCTCATTAATTTTTGAATCCCCTTGTAAATGTGTAAGCTTCCTTTCTTCAATCATCTTACTATGTTAACCTGTACATATTATTGCCATCGTTCTTGAAAGTATTATATGCTACTACAGTATAACAACAGATACTCAGTTAAAAGTGTTTCCTGTGGTAAGTGACTAATTTGGAAGCAGCTGGGAAATGCTAATTTTCAAGCTACAGAAGGTGTCTTCATCATGAAGACAGTTGAAGGGCTTCAGTTTGATAGTAAATGAGTGACTTTATAAAAGCATGTCCTGTTCACCTTGTCCGGCCCATGTGGCTCAGGGACTGAGCATTGATTGACCCCATGAAACAGAACATGGAACAACATGAGATTCATGAAATGCCCTAGTTTTCCAAACAGGAGTGGAGTTTTTCCTTATGTGCTATTTAATAGCGTGTGCCAACATCTAGGAATACAGGTACTAATAAACACATGGATGTGCGGGTTGTACCATTCCTTCTCATGCACACGTGTGTATACATTCTTTTCTCTTACACGTGACGAATGGATGAGTCGACCTCCCTAAAGGATAAGTTTGAAAAGGAAGGAAATGGAGATCTGCCAGGCGAGTTGGCTGGAGTCATGGACAAGAGCAAGGCCTGTCTGAGCTGCCACTCGGTTTTCATTCTGCGAGTTTGCAGGGCTGGTGATTAGAGTGGCTTTCGCCCAATTATGCTGTGATTATGCCGCTGCACTGTAATTGACTGGGGAGATATGCTAATACCTGTCATTCGGGATGATAAAAGATGAGCGGGGGACGCAATGCATTATTTAGCTGGCTGTGTGATAGATGAGGGATGCGCAGAGTGCTTTAATTGCTGAGAAGAGAGGTTAAGCTGAACGAACGGATGAATTAGAAATGAGTTTTTTTATGGCTTGTGAAAAAGTGAAATAAAGGAAAATGTGCCTTAAACTAAAGCAGCAGATAGAAATAAACACAACGAAACGATACCCAGGTAGCTTGCTTTATCATTTTAAATATTAATGAAAAATGTAGCTTAGAGATCAGTAAGTAATAATCGGAAGGAAAATATAGAATTGATTCTCCTGTTAAGCAAGAAAAAAACTGTTAAAGGAATTGTTTTTATTGGAGATGACATTATTTATGATTTGTAATGTCTTAAATTCATACTATATTTTAGGTTACACTGAAACGGAAACTTACAATTTTGAATTTCATTCTTTGTATCTTTTGAGTGTTAATTTAGAGGCATCTAGATTTTCTGTGTCTGTGCATCTATCAATAAATGCAAGCAGAGGAAGGCAAGGAAGCGAATGAATATTTATATAATTCAAGGAATGTAATAATATAATTAGTAAGAGAGTGTACAGATAATTCTTGAGTGACTGGATCTAAGGCAGACAGGCCTCATATGCCACACACTTAGTTATCGGTATTTTTATGGAAAAAATTAAGTAAAGAGTGGCATTTTCCTTTTCATATTGTTTCCTTTTGTCATGGCCATATATAATCTTGTAAGCATATTTCACAAAAGTACTTAATAAGACACCATTGTAATCTGCATGGCTATTTATGTGACTTGATGTTAGTGTCTTCGTTTTGTGCATTTTCTAGGTAATTATTTTGAAAATGCAGTTTGCAAAAATGGGCTGTAACCCACCAAAATGGAGGCCTCGCCCATGTTGCCCGCTTTCAGGCACATCCTACTGTACAGGTAATGATGTAGGAAAGGGTGCTGTCCCCAGCTGCGCTGTTTGTCTTATACACGAACAGTGGGAATACCAGGGCAAAGGCAGAAGTTATTATTTTTTCTAAAATGAAGAAAATGATCCTCACACATTGTTGAATTTTCTCCAGACAGTCCACCTTCTCAGAGCCAGCCTGTGCTTGTCTACTATAGCAGAATTTATCAGGGCATAGCTTTCAGCCCGGTTATTGAGTGGTAATGGATCTGTCTAGAACAAAGCATGCCTAGTGGCGTGGATGTCAACTGCAAACAGATGCTACACTGCTGCTCACATAAGTTTTGTTGGAACTGATGGCTTCCCCCAATATAATTGGCATCACTTTTGCACGTTCCTACTGAAACAAAGTCAAATTTCCTTATGGATGCTTTTCATCAGTATCCTTCTTAGAATTTCGGTCCCTCTTGTAGCTACCTAGTTCCCTCAGACAGGTGTATTATGCAGGGGCTGTGGTATAGAAAAAGGCGAAGTAGAGTTATAAAGGAAAAGATGCAGCAAGCTTCCAATAACTTAAAATTAAATGGACAAAGGTAGCTTAAAATACAGCAGGAATTTAAGAGGTTACAAGTAAAGTGAGACAAACACAGCAACTTGTAAGCACACAGCAGCACACAGGAACGTTTTTACAAGCTTTAGGGCCGTGTTTTAGAAGGCCCGCTGGCTCTAGGAGGAGAGGTAGCCGCAGCACTTTGGGGACGTGGTGTCTTAATGTTTTTCTTGTCAATAGCATACGAAAAGTAATACACAAACTTATTTAATTTCGTACATCTTTTTAAAAAAATACAAGTAGTTCATTATTTTTCCTTCCCCCTGAGCAGTTATTCAGTCTTGAGGCCTTGGGCCTGCATTTGGCTATAAATAGCATCACTTGAATGTGATAATGATTCTTTCTTGAGGGTCCTTGGTTTGAAAGATTTTGCTCTGTTTTAATCTGATGAGAGAGAAAATTATGTTGGGGGGCATATCTGGGAACTGTGTGATTTCACCATTCTTCACTTTAGCGTCTTCCCCTTGGTAGTAAATGCTCTGTCTTAAAACCGAGTTTGTAACATGTGACTGCATTAAACTTTCTTAAATTTCCTTAGCATCTTTTGATAACCCTACTACCCAATAAAAGGTCTTTTGAAAACTGGTGATGAGTTTCTTAAATAATGTGGTTATATTGTAAAAATATTTTATTTATTTTTTTAGTGAGAGAGAGAGAGAAAAAAAAAAACCATCAGTTTGTTGTTCCGCTTATTCATGCGTTCATTGGTTGATTCTTGTATATATGTCTGACGGGGGTCAAACCCGCAATCTTGGCATCTCAGGATAATGTTCTAACCGACGGTCAGGGGGTCAGGGGTATAAATTTTAAATGCGAGCCTAGAATTATTGCCATAGGGGACATGAGAAGTTACGTAGCCCGTTGCCCTCACGTTGTGCAGGTAGGAAGTGAGGCTAATGAGGGGCCCTGCATCTCCTAGCTCCTCATCCAAGGCCTTTTCTTCTGCCCTTGTGGAGGGAGGTTCTTAATGGCAAGTGTGCGGAAAAGAGGTGTGCACATTGAAATGAACATAGGTCACTAGTGTGGGTGTGGGTGTGGGTGTGGGTGGTCAAGCTGGTTCAGAGAATCATTTAAAATTGAGACATATGTTATACATTTTAACACAAAACATACAAATGCACATTTCTCTGTACCCCCTCTCCAGCCATCTTTACAGTTCTCTCAGCCATTCCTCATTCTGCAGCAGTGCTCTAGCAGTTCATCTGTACAGAGGGGGCCTGCGAGCCTCTGTTCACATTTGTGCATCCATGGCGTCCATATTTTATTAAGTTTTATAACGGGAGGAAGGCATGGCATCAGGGTGTTTAGGAGGAAACAGCCACTTGTTGGGAGCATGCACCTCAGCTGGGAGAGCAGCGAAGGGAGGTGGGGGGATGGGGAGGGCTTTCCAGGAAGCAGCCCCCTCAGTCCGCCTGAGCAGGTGTGGGAGCTGACGGAGGGCTTCAGTGGTCCACCCCCCAGGACCACCAGCGGAGGTCAGAGTCTGCTGTGTGGACTTGGAGACCATTTATACTGCTTTCCCCGCGCTGTCTCCTCTAGAAATAACGGTAATTACTTTTCCTTCTGCATCAAGCCAGGTCCTAGGTCCTGTGCCACCGGAAGAGAGAGGGTCATTAATCAGTTCACCAGAGAAGAAGCATTAGTTTATCTGATTTTATGATTTGGGTTTTCTTCTATAGCCGGTTAGGTACTGGTTTTGTTTGTGTCTTTGTCATGTTAACTCACCAGTAGAAGTTGCACAAAGTATCCTTGGGGAATAGCTTTTTTCTTTTAAAAGAAAACAAATGGGAATTCCGGGCGGGGCTCCCTCGGCGCCTGGCTTGCGGAGCTGAGCTCGCTGCCGCCCCCGTGCGGTGTGGAGGCGAAGGAGGCATCCGCGCCCGCTCCCCACGGAGGAGATGGAAACGTGGATGGAGGAGGCGTGCAAATGGCCAAAGAAGCCCTAGAAAATGTCGAAGTTCCCGTTGGTTTCCTTATGGTCTACAACAATGAAGCTGTGGGGAAAGGAAGGAATGAAGTTCACCAAACCAGAAACGCTACTTGACATGCAGAAATGGTGGCCATCGGCCAGGCCATACCCCGGTGCCGGGAGTAGCGGAGCCCCGCGGAGGAGCTGTGGGAGCGCACGGTGCCCTGCGTCACGGTGGAGCCGGGCATCATGTGCGCAGCCGCCCTCCGCCTCGTGCAAGCCCCGCTGGTGTGTACGCTGTCAGAATGACTGTTTTGGTGGTTGTGGCTCTGTTCTAGGTATTGCCTCTGCTGATTTACCAAATGCGGGGAGACGTTTCAGTGTATTCCAGGGTGTCGGACTGAGGAAGCAGTGGAAATGTTAAAGAACTTCTACAAACAAGAAAATCCAAGCACACCAAAATCAACGTTTCAGAAAAAGGAGTGTCAGAGAACCTGAGTTTGTTCTAACAAAGGACTAATGCCCCTGCATGAAATTCTTGCCTGAGTGCTGGTGACATTGAATCAGATGTAACATGTCGTCCTTAACCAGTGGGAAAAATAGTCTCTCATCATTTCCTCTGTTAAAGGAACAAATGAACACTTTGACAAAGTCTGACAATTGCAATAAACTATTAATTAAATTTTCCACAAGCTGGAAAACGAAAGCTTGAGGTTTTAGAAATTAGTAAGCAGGACAATGCACTTTTTGCCAAAGGCATCACCAGTTCAGGACAGTGCTGTCAGAGCAGGTGCCTACAGCTGCCCTTACCTGCATGTCTGCACCAGGCTTTGCCCCTGCGGGCCCCTGCTCCACGCCTGGCGTTGCAGAATTGCATTCTTCATTCTTTGCAGCTACCATGTTCTCCCAAGGTGTCGGGGGCTCATGACTTCCTTGGAAATGGTCTGCGTTGCATACCTGTAGACCATGATTATATGGTCTTTTGAACAGATTTTTGTCTTTATAAAGCATTTAGAGAAAATGTGTATTGTAAAACAAGTGCTTAAGTGTCATTTTAAATTGCAACATATTGCTAAAATAACAATAATTTAATAAGAAAACAAATATAAATGATTACCTTAAGTGTCGAGCCTTTAGTGCTCATTATCTCCTGGCAATCTTTTTTCTTTCTTAAATTTAATTATAACATTTTTCCCCTTTGATTCTTCAGCTCATATTGAATAAAGCTATTTTAGTTTATTTTTCCCTTTTTATTGAATTTATTGGGGTGACATTGTTTAACAATTATATAGGTGTCAGGTGCACAATCCCGTAACACATCATCTGCACACTGTACTATGTGTTCACCACCCTGTTAGATCTTCCGTCACTACTTACTCCCCATACCTAATTATAATACTCTTGATAAAGTAGAAAACTAACTTTTAAAAAAGAGGCCATTCAAAAATTCTTACAGGTACCCTCAGGTTAGATTGGAATGGAGAGGGCAGTTGCTAATGTATTAGTTTTCCTTCTGCTGAGAAACAAATTGCCATGAACTTGTCAGTTTAAAACCACACCCATTCATCAGCTCACCATTAGTCTCGGGTCCTCTGGGGGTTGAGATCCAGGGATTGTTGGGGCCATGGTCTCCTCTGAGGTTCGGGTCCTCTCCCAAGCTCGGTGGTTGTTGGCAGAATTCCCCTTTCAGTGGCTCTGGTTCTGAGGTCTCCGATTTCTTGCTGAACATCAGCCGGTGCCATTCCCTCTACCTGGCCCTCTCTACAGCACTGTGCTGGCAGACTCCCTTCACCTCTCTCCCACCTTGTACAGGATCACCTGGTTAGATCAGGCCTTCAAAGTTAGCTGCTAAGGGACCGTGATTACATCTTCTAAATTCGCCCTGTCCTATAATAGTAACATAATCACAGGAATTCTTCGTCATATGCATCATCTCACGCTCAAGGGGAGGCAATGATGTGTGGAGTGTGCACCAGCGGCAGGGAAGCTTAGGGCCATCCTAGAATTCTGCCTACCACAGCCTCGGATTCACATTCGCTGTCAGAGTCTAGGGATGGATAGGGCTTTTTCTCCATGTGCTGAAACGGTCCTTTGTTTGTTTTGTTTTGTTTTTAAATATAGTCTGAAAAGTGAAACTGGGGTATTATAAAACATATTTGACCGACAACATTGAAAATAAATGAGAAGCGCCTCTAACAGTGCTGTCTGTCACAACAGCAGTGTTAGTGCTCATCCTGTGAGCTCCCAAGGCTTTGCTCTAGAGCAGAGCAGCCATTTCTGACGAGAGACTCTGCCTGGGCAGCTGATGCGCTTGGTGGCTGGAGAAGCCTCTGCCTGTCTGTTTCCAGACTCGTCACAAGGATAGATGGTCTTAGTATCTTCTTCCACTACGTGTGTCTGGTTGAGATCTTGGGAATTCTCACAGGTATGAAGGCTCTGGCCATCCTGGCTTGTTTTCATAGACTGGAAATGCTAAGAAAAAATTAACAATTTTTAAACAGTATACATAAGAATCATCATCTTGACATTCCAGTTTGACTAATCACTTTTAGAGTATATAAAGAGAAACTTGGCTTATGAAAGTCAGGTGTTTTTTAATTTTAAGGAATTATATATATAATTTTACAAATTATATGGATCATTCTCAGATGTAAATGTAAAAATACATTAATAATGTATTTTTTAAATCCATACTACCTGTTGTCTTTAAGTAAAACTAATAAGTAAAACTAATGTAAAAATACATTAAAATGTATTTTTTAAATCCATACTACCTGTTGTCTTTAAGTAAAACTAATAAGTAAAACTAATTTACTTATACTCTTAAAGTTATGTACCCACATAAAGATATTTTGAATTTAGCTTTGCCAACACCAATTCCTTCAGAATTACATTAGAGAAAAATAATGTGTTGAAAATAGGATTTGTATGTACTTGATTTGAGTCCTTTAGTGGAGGAATTCCACTGAGCCAAAAATTTATAAACAGGCAGATGTGAAGCAAACCTAATGATGTTTTCATTTTACCCAGAATTTGAAAATGTGACACATACTTTAATTGAAAAAAATATTAAATATTTACTTGCTTAATTCTAGAATCAAATAAAAGTTTAGAAACATTAATTTTATAGGGATGATGATCCCATCAGTATACTCCATGACTGGAATGGGATGGCTTTCTAATTACAGAGGAATTACTGATGTTGGCATGAAAATCACTAATTAATTGTGTTTCTTTTGCAGAATTTTTGAGTTTTAATGGAGTATTTTTGTTCACACTTTGGGAGGGATAATGTGACTACAAGAAGAACTGTACCACATGTAAGAAAAGCAGTGGCGTACGAGGCAGGACAGACACCTTAGATACAAGCTATGGCGGTGAAGGCGTCCTTCCTCTTTCCCTGTGGCGTCCTCCTCATGAGCACCCGCCTTGCTTCCAGTAGGGTTAGGAAGCCAAAATGCTCAGATGACTCCTGAGTGATTTCTTTCTAAAATGTTACCAGCCACTGTCTCTCGACTACTTTTTCCTAATCCCTGTGCTAGGCTGTTTATTTCCTGTTCCTCCGAGGGCCACCCTTATTGATGGCATGGTGTTCAGTAGGATCAGCCTTGTGACCAGGGGACCGAGTGCCGCTGTACAGCCTCCCCTGTGCAGATTCTGAGAACATCGGGCTGGGTGAGACCTGGCTGCGGTGCAGTTGGAGAACTAGGGCATGTAGCACATGACACGACTCTCCAAGAGTTTGGAAAGTACAGTGATCTGGGTGACGGCTTTGAGGAGCTTTGAGGCAGCCTCATAGCTAGGCAGGCATGAAGAGACAGATTTCCTGGGGCTGTGACTTTCGTAGAAAGAGTTTGGAGGGCCATGAAGCCCTTGCATAGATGTCCCTCCAAGTCCCAACCTGAGGAATTATAACCAAACACTCCACAGCTTGGAAATGGGATGTTTTGTTTTTTGGGTTTTTTTTTTAAATAAAATAAAAGCCCTGGCTGGTGTGGTTTAATTGGTTGGAGCATCATCTGGTACACCAAAAAGTGGTGGATTCAATTCCTGGTCAGGGCACATGCCCAGGTTGTGGGTTCAATCTCCAGTCAGGATGAGTGTGGGAGGCAGCCAATCAATGTTTCTTTCTCCCTTCTTCTAAAATCAGTTTTTAAAAAATGTGTCAATAGTATCTCTTGGCATAAGAAAGACTGGACCTGAGAAGATATTGATTAGTTGTATATCTTTAGTTTTTTAGAATAAATGAGAAAATGTGAGTGCTTGGAAAATAATAAATTGTATAAATGAAAGTTTTATATGAACATTTATAGCAACTTGTTATATAATAAATTTATATGGTGTCAGGAATAAAAGAAACTGGTGAAATAACCCCATTAGCTTAAAAATGATTTACATAAAGAATCAGGCAACCAAGTTGTTGCTTTTTTTTAAAGAGATACTTTAAGAGTTACACATTTGTTTTTTGCTTTTCTGTCTGACATAGTGAATTTGTTTGTAACTATCCAATAGTATACCGTAACATGAGATTTCCTGAAGATAGAATTTGAATTATTTAATGGAAATTTGTCAGTTGGTAAGTGAAGGAAATGTTTATTCTTGTATGTTACAAAATGTTTTCTAGGATTAAAGTGTTGGCAGGTTCTAAGACTCTTTCAGCATTTATTAATTACTCTCAATGGGTGGGGCCTGTAGAAAGCCTGGGGATATAATGATTAGGAAGATATAAGTAACCCTGAATTTCTTCCCTACCCCCACTCTGCTTCCTGGCTGACCTGGTGGCCTTGAAGTCCCCTTCTTGTTTTAAGAAAGATAGATAGATAGATAGATAGATAGATAGATAGATAGATAGATAGATAGATAGTCCTTTTTTGAGTATTAGTGATTCGTTATTTCCTGTGTTCCCAAATACACAAAATGAATTATAATAATTTAAATGAGATAGGATGCATTTGGTTTTAGGGAGAAGAGTGGAAGGGAAGTTTATTTCTCCGCGCTGGTTGCTTAATCATCATCACACTGCACTTCACATCTGTGGCTGACCTCTCCAAGTGAATTAGGTCTGGTGGGCAGCGCGTCAAGAGGACGGGTATTGTTCCTGGCAGGGCGCTTGAATTTCTGATGATCAGATTCTTGACTTAATTGCAATTACCTGGACACCCAGGCAGGGTGAACTTTTGGTAAAGAATGTAATTAGTGAAACAGGAACTTTGCTGCCAACTCTTTGTCTAGATACTAACACTGTACACAACCCTGATAAGCACATCTATAAGGACAAGCCATCCCCTGATAAAAACAGTCTTAGAGTGAGTTATGTGTAGTGCATCAGCTTTCGATTCAGAAACAAGTGTGATGCCAAAGAGGGTTTTCGTGTTACTTTGTGATCGTGTGTTTTACGCATGTGTGTATCTGGTGCAAAGAATTATTTACCAAATGTTCTATCTCTATATGAGTACATGCATTACATACTTTTATTAATGTAAATCCTGTGTTCTGTAGTAATTGAAAGAAAAAAATCTTTTTCCAATATTCAGTAGTTTTAACAGTAATTTTTTTAAACAATGCTTTTTCTTCAAAACAAATTCATATACAACAGAAGAGTTTCAACCTGCTTACAAATATAGATTTAAACTCATTTTAAAAGCACTTTAATATCTTTAAGGCAAATTCTGAAATATTTATGTTTCCATTTCTGCCATTTTCTTATCACATTTAATAGCCCCACATGCTGCCTTCAGTGCAGGTTCACAATCCTGAGATGGTAATAAATGGCTTATTTTACACATTTTTTATTCAGTCCTTAACGCCTGCCACTTTGCTCTTCTTGGCTTCTCTGATTCTGTTCTTCCCTTCCATCTCCACAGATGCCTCGTCCACACCAAGGTTAATTTTGTCTACCTATGGTCAGTTCACTCATAAGTGATCTTTACAGCTTCTTCCCCTCGGAGCTTGTCCTTCATTTTCAGTCACCTTCTCAGTGTCGCAAAGTGGGGCCCACCCGTGAGGGGTGCCTCTGGGCCTCTCTCCCTGCTGCACTCTTCCCTCAGGCTGTCCTTCAGTGACACAGTCTAGTTCCTTCTGCTTCTTTAATTGCGGTAAAAGCATCTTCTATTTGTGCATCTTTTGCATACAGTTATCATATTTTTATTTTTGCAGCAGTAAATTAAGAGCACGGATTCTAGAGCCTGGCTGCATTTGAATTACATTGTTAGTGGTGTGAATAATGAGACTAGATAAAAGTCAAATTTTAAGTGGGAATAATAGTAGTAAATCCCTCAAAACGTTTTAAATTTGAATGAAGTGATCACTTAAAGCACTTAGAATAGTACCTAGTGTATAATACTGTGTGTGTGTTGCTGCCGCCGCTGTAACTGCTCTTCTTTAAGCCTCATATCAACCTGCAGGGCAGCTATGGCAGGTGGCATCCCCATTTCATAGAGAATGACACACGTCCCTGGGGGTCAGTCACCAGCTTAACATCACACAGCAGTAGTGGATGGGCATCGGGCTCTGGTATTTTAACTCCTGGTTATTGGGACTTTTTCCATCCATGTAGCCAAGGGTTCCCAGAATCAGAAACAAACAAAACAGCCCCCAAATCATTCCATTAAATTCGAATTTCAAAGAAACAGTGAGTAAAAGTTTAGTATAAGTATGTTCCAAATAGTGCATGACGCATACATAGTGCTAACAAATGGTTTTTTGTCTGAAATACAGATGGAACAGGGACCCTATATTTTGTCTGGTAACCCTGATTTACCCATTCAGAGCAGCTACTCTGTGCAGGTCCTTAAGTGATAAACCAGAAATTGAAAAGATAGCTGATGTGATCCTTTCTACACTTTTTTTACAACATAAAAATCTTTTTTGTTTTCAGACAGTCCAGTTAAAGACAGTTCCACTGCAATGTCCAGGCTCTGGTCTTGCCAAACCAGCACCATGCTGTAGGTGGGGGCTTGTCCGGCAGCTAATCACACCACGCAGTGGGCAGTGGGCCAGCCAGTTGGAGGGAGCTGGAGAGCCCCGTGTGCACCGTCCCCTTCTGGACATACCCAGGTGCCTCGCAGAGTGCCCTCTCCCCGTCCGTTCCCACACCGTCGGGAGCTTTTGCGTTCTGCTGCTGCTGTGCTTCCCCCATTTCTGCGTTTCCTTCTGCTAATTGGTGTGAGTTCTTGTAGACAGGAGTTTGGGTTTAGAGTTTTCTTTCTCTAGTATATTCATAAACTGGTAAGGATCTGATCAGGACTCTCATCTTGTTCCTTCCATGATGTTTGTTTATACAAACATCTGCTAATCTGATCATGCTGTAAAATAGATTTTAAAGAAATGTTTCATTTCAGAAGGAGGATGGTCCAGTTGGGCTGGTCCATCCTCATTCTGGGGTTTGAAGAATATTTCATACTAGAGTTCCGATGCACAAAATTCATGCACAGGTAGGCCTGGCCAGCGATTAGAGCTGATGGGGGCCTTCTGGCTGCTGGATGGGGCTTTCCTTCATTCTGCACTGCCCCCTGGTGGTCAGCACTCATCATAGCGAGCGATTGGCTCCCGGTCACACTCCCCTGGGGATACTTTGCATATTAGCCTTTTACATATATATAGATGGTAGCTCTTCCTGTTTTGACATTTTTGTATTTTAGCGGATCACACTTGATCAAACTCTGTCTTTTGTGTACTCACAATTGTAAACCTACTTTTGTTCCATCCTGTATTTATAAACATTGAGAATCAAAACTTATGCTCTAGAAAGTTTTATTTTGTTCATCTGTAATACTAAAGTGCAAGTTTTTCTAACTATGTAGAAACATTTTTCTTAGGGTTTCGTCTTTGTTTTAAGTATATTGTTGCTCACAGTGAAGAGTGTTTTAATTTTTACTTTTCCAAATCTTCTCATTCATGAATACTTGTAACCTAATCCTAAGTCATTGGCAGGTTCAATCCCCGTTCTGGGTGCATACAAGCAGCAATCAATTGTTGTTTCTCTCTCACATCAATGCTTCTCTCTCTCCCTCTTCCTCTCTCTTTCCCTCTTTCTCTCAAATCATTAAAATATGTCCTTGGTGCCCTGGCCGATTTGGCTCAGTGGATAGAGCATTGGTGTACAGATCGAAGGGTCCCAGGTTCGATTCCAGCTAAGGGCACATACCTAGGTTGCAGGCTCCTCTCTGGGCAGGGGCCTGGTCAGAGCTCATGCAGGAGGCAACCAATCAACAAGTTGATGTGTTTCTCTCACATTGGTGTTTTCTCTCTGTCTTTCCCTCTCTCTAAAAATCCTCGGGTGAGGATTAAAAAAACAAACAAAATAACATATCCTTGGGAGGAATATTTTTAAAATGCACAGTGCTTGGCTGGATCCATAGACATGACTTCCCAGTGCTTCCTTAGCTACTGTTGTCCTGAAGAGTGTCATGCCCACAGCGCTCCTGTCCTCACCCACCTGGTTCCAGTGAGACGCACTCCGGAGATGGACCCTGGCCCCATCTAGTCTCTCCTGTTAACTCCCTGCCTTCTGCGGGTAGTTCCCCATCTTTCACTAACCTCATCGTGCTCTCACTCTCCTTCCCCTTTTTTTCCTTTTAGCATCTCCTCTCTTTTCCTTTTCCATACAAATAACCACTACACGTTTCATTCTTTTATTGAGAACTGAATTCAATTCTTAAAAAATTACTCCATCTTCAAGTTCCAATAGAAGTGTTGCATCAACTTAAACCTGCAGTCCACTGAAGTCATTTGTGTAAGCTCACAAAGATCTTATTTGGAAGAAGTTCTAATGAAGTATGTGACAGGAATGTCATGGTGTTTAAGTAAAAAGATTACTAAAGCAGCATTTTATCATATTTGGGGAAATTTACTTTCCCTGAGTCCCTATCCAATCCATTGTAACCAATGCTGGTCAAAGTCATGAAAAATATAAGTTAAAGGAAGTTCAGATTAATGAAAACTTCATGGAAAATCTGTGAGACAAATTTAAAATACTCTCAAATACATTACTAATAAAGGTAATAAAGTAAAATTGTCTTTTTTTTTTTAACTAGAACTAGTTTGGCTGTGGATGTTACTGGTTCTGTACTATAATTGGGATGTAGTCTTTGTTTATGCCTGTCAGTTTATTAGTGTAAATGATGTCGATATTGTGGTTTATACATCCTTTTACCATCTCTGATTGATGAGATGTGCCTCCTGGTACAGCCATTTTCAAATACATCAGGCACTGCTTGTGTCGACCCTTTACTTGATAGGCATGTTGGTCTTTGGCTCAGAACTGGGAAATGAACTCTGCAGGGAAATCACTAGAGAATTGGGACAATTGTGGTAGTGGGGTCAGGGGTCAGACCATTACCTCTCCATAGGAGCTTCTGTTGAAATTGGACCGCGGCTCTTCTGAAGGCAGGTCATCTATTCAGGGAGAACATTGGTGAAGAGCTCAGCACATGCTAGTGCGACCCGTCAGGATGATGGGCTGTGAGGGTTCCCGAGATGGCTGCTTTGTGTTCCTTTACTTGCTTTTTTCCTCCTGTGTCATGACAAATGACTGTGGGGTCATTGTCCAGAAGTTGGTGTTTCTCAGTGTAAATGTAGTGGAAGTATAACATAAATACAGCGAAGTGCACAGATTGTAAGTGTGCCGCTTAATTCATTTCCTCAAGTGAGCACACTCGTATAATCAGTACCAAGTTCAAAACCCAGGACTCTGAAGTGCTCTTGGTCCCCTCTGACATCATTATTCCATCCACCCCTCCGCCCCACCGGCGGCAACCACTGCCCTGAGCGACAGTCAGTGGGACTCGGAGGGCACTAATGATGAGCCACTTTCTAGTCTTGCTACAGACAGAACACAGCCTTCTCTCTCCACTTAATGGTTAAAAGTTTTGTGCAAAGAAAGCACAACCCTTATTGGAGGGGTTTATGTCAACATCGTTTCTACTCTTTCACATTGCTCCTAAAAGAACTTTTAGAATTGCTGTGCATCACAGAAAAGTATTCTTTCCTTGGCATTGGAAATGAGCTACTCAAGAGTTTTACCTTTAGGAATTATATAAAATAAGGGAAGTTATAGTTCAACTCTCTGCAATTTTGTTTCTACTATTCCTCCTTATATACTGTAATTACTGTTTTGCTTATTCTACTACTTTTTGAGGACTGTATAAAAATCTCAGAATTTTAAATTGTCTTCTGACAAATAATGCATATTCATTTTATTTTATTAAATGCCTGAATATCTAAATGGAGGAATTTTTTATTTTAATGATGTTATTAGGCCAAAGCTCCATCCTGCTTGCATGACATTATTATGGTATTTAATAGGTAGCTCATACCTGGATTCAGGGCTGCCTTTCCTTCTGAAGAATGACTCCCATTGTGTTCTCTTGTTAGCACTGGTGATGGTATTCTGCCACTTTCTGTTCCATTGGAGGGTCTGGAAGCTAATTACAGTGGGGAAGATTTTCATTTTCCATCAACAAACTCAGAATTTGTTGCTTGCAGATGGACTTGGATTGTTCATGATTTTCATCCTCAAAAAATAATAAACCTTCTAGAAACACTGATAGAGTTCCTTTTATTTTTGTCTTGTCCTTTGGTATGGGAGTCGAGTAACAAGGAGAGAAACACTGAAGTAGAGCGGTGGACGTGGCATGGACTCAGTCTGAAACCTACTTCCTTACGTATAAAATGCAGTTAATCGGTCATTCGTACCTAATTAGTGGGACAGCTGTCAGGATTGGAGAAAAAGGGACAATAGTAATAATAGCTATCATTCTTGTTTCATCACTGTTTGCCAAGCACTGTTCCAAGCACTTTCTTTCATGTCATTAGAAGCATGAATGTAACAATACTTTACCTGTTGATCAGTGAAGAAGTTGAGGCACCAGAGAGTAATGTGAATAGGCTGAGTGGCTAGTAATTAGCAGAAATAAAAAATGTGCCAATGTCAGACCACAAAGCCCGTGCTCCTAACCTCCAGTGCTTTCCCCTCCTCACCAGGCAAGGCAGGTCATGGCCGTCTGTGGTGCCAGGAGGGTCCCCTGCAGCTGTGGCTGTGCTCCCCTCTGGAGGGAAAAGAGGGGTGGAGTCAGCCTGAGAAAGGGATGCAGTTTTCTCCCACGGAAGCACAGGGTTCTGGAGCTGCACCTGCCCACAAGGCCACTTTTCCCTGCTTCTCACCAAGATGCTTCCTGCCCAAACATGCATGCAGTTTTCCATGCTGTTGGGCGTAGCAGTGACAGCTACAGTCTCTGATATTGGCCCTATCTGTCTAAAGCATTGTCAGCTTTTCTTGCTTTATTTCTCATAAGTAGTCATGGGTCTGGTCATTCATTCGTCCAGAAAGTATTTCAACACATACTGTGCATATTATGCCCTGCTTGTATTTTCTTATCTTCCGTTACTTGCTCCCATTTTCTTTCTGCCTCTCCTCATCCTCTTTTTGTCCTACTTCAGCCCGTCTTTGTGTCCTGCTGTGTGTAATTGTGTTTTGTACGTGATCCTAAGTACAGCTGATTCCACTGTTCTCGGGAATTTAAATTCACTTCACATGCTATACCCCATATGTTGAAGACCTAAAACAGTCACAGGTAACTCAAAACTCTATAAAACAAACTACTTCTCAGATCAGATTGCACTGGGATCAACCATCAGGGGCTGAGAACTGCTAGGTCACAGATGGTGTATGTCACGGAGGGTGTCTTCCCAAAACAGTCGGTCTCTTCCCTTTCACTTCTGTGAATCCTGTGGGCAATCCGCAGACAGAATGAAAAAAATCGGATGCTCTCAGTTTTGGTGATAAAGTAACTGACCGTATTGCTGTTGGGATTCCCCCTAAGTTTAGCCTGGGCTTCCTTCGCTGTGTTGGAGTGGGCATCCTGCCCAGATGGGGCTGCCAGGTAAGAGGACGTGCATATTCCCTGGCCGCGGGAGGTAGATGTCCCCTGGAGTGCCGCTTTATAAGTCTCTTGGTTTATGGGCCTGCCCGTGACAGCTGCTGTGACTTGCCCACAGGCGATGGAGTGAACACTCTTGTACATCTAAGAAGCTGGAGAACTAGAAATAGCATGTGTGACACACCACAGGTTGGAAGTTAGAAAGGAATAGATTTAAGTCACCACAGGACCTGTTACGTTGTGTCCTGCTGTTGCCCACACTGGACATCTCTGCCACATGATGGTTCTTCCTTTCATCACTTACAAAGTCATGTTCTTCCTTACTCAATGGAACAAGGTATTTTGAGATGGTCGTGTACCGAGATATGTAGTGTGGAACAGTAACTATTGGAAAATGCACTAAGTAGATAAAAGTGTGCACTTACAGCAGTGCATGTGCTTCTGTATGTACAAATGTGCACACACACTTATATACACACATACACAAACAGACTCACACACCCTCACACACTCTGCCCTTTGAACTCTTGGTGAGGCTAGCAGTACCAGTGCTAATGTTAATGAACATGCCTAGAAAGTGCATTCTAAGGCCATCTGTGTCCATAGAACCTACATATTTTCAATACAAATAATTTAGCCTCGCTGGACCTCAGTTTTGCATTCTGAAAACATAGGACAGGAGGAAATGCTTACCGTGGCTTTGTTGTAGTTCTGAAAATTCTGTGCTGTTCCTAACCATTCTCTGTGTTTTTCTTCCAAGACCGTCAGACTTCACTCTCCCACTTTTTTGTCTGTTTTTTTTTTATAAATTTTTTTGTTTACATATAATTGACTTATAATATTACATTGGTTTCAGATGCACAACAGAATGATAATTTGAATATATTGTGAAAGATTCAGTACAATGTCTATTTAGCATCCATCATCATAGATCATTACATAAACTCAAGAGTAGATCTTATATCTACTCAAATATACAGTGAAGTGTTAACTATAGTCAGTGCTGTACATTACATCCCATGACATTTCTTTTTTCGCTCTCCCCTTGTTCTAATGTGTATCTTCTAGTACGTTTCTACCCGAAATACTAGGTGTGGGCCCCAGTAACATCTGCTAAACAACTCTGAAAGTTGTGGAGAGGCCGTGTGGTTAATACTGGCATGGGTTAGCTGTTGAAGTCTACAGCTCATTGTATTTTTTATATGCTATTCATGTCTGACGTGTACCAGATTCAGGAGTTTCTACTGTTTATTACTATTGAGAGAATATTCAGGAGTAAGTTCTTGAGGACTTTTTATGACCTAACATTGTCAACCATGGGCTTCCTCTTTATGAAGCTCCTAATCAAGAAACGTAAGATGATGTTTGCTACCCATTGCAAATGTCACACACACCACGATTTCTTATGTAAGCTAGTTACTGCAGTTACAAAGCTGTTTCAGAAACATTCTCTAGAAAAACCTGCCCTTCCCACCGACGTAAAGTAAGGCCCGTGTCGGTTTCTTACCACTCATGGGCATTTCAGCTCCTCCTGTTCCACCTTTACTCATGCTCCTTGTACCAGAGATGTTGTTATTCCTGTGTGAATGCTGAGAACATAGACCAGTTGCCAGTATCTAAAGCACACATGGAGAATTTTCTCTGAAAATTCAACAGTAGCTTGACACCAACACCCATGAGTGTAGATAGGGAATGAGAGGCTGTGAGCCAGTGAAGGGAATTCTGTCTGCACACCTTTCTTTGTAACACACCAACACTTAACCAGCACTTCTATACCGACTAAGTAACTACACAATCAGTGTCCCAGCATCTTAGCCTATGAGAATAGCATTGTTCTCTTGGAATGCTTCATTGTTCTCTTAAAGGGGGTGATGTGGGACACTTATTATATTTTTTTAATTTACAATTACATTAAAAATGCATAAATCATAAAACTAAAACTCATCTGGAAACAAAATGTTCGGTTTTTTTAAATAGAGGATGGCAAGTAGGTCATTGGTGCCTTGTTTACGTTCCATATATATTACGCCTTTAAAGATAGGCTGTTTTGCTATACTGAAGAAAAAAGATAGAAGGAATTGTGGCAGTGTTAGAACTTAGTTCTTAATAGTGGCATTAGTCAGGATATTTGCTTTCTATTTTGTTTTCTGATGTGTTTCCTTTTTGTTTAAAGAATACTGAGTTCTATTACTTTAAAATACTCATTTTGTTTTTCTTTCTCATTTTTTTAAAGAAAATAGATGACACCATGAAATATGTTTTCTTGTTGCTGCAGAAAAGTTCATTTTTGTTTTGAGTTAGTAGTAAATAAAATCAAATGTATTATATATAATTTGATGTAATTGTACATTTTTTGTATTATATATTTTCCCCTCTTAATTAATATCTGAATTTGAATAACTGGATGTTTGGTATTTTCTGCTCTTCCTAGAATACGAGGACGTAAAATTGAGAAAGAATTGAGATTTGCATGTTATTTTTTACATATTGTAAAATTGAATTTTCTTTTCTACTAAAGAGGCATTGATAGGAGCTCAAAGATGCAGATCTGCCTTATGCCAAAGGGAATGTCCATCCACAAAGACCCAGCAACACATTCCAGTTGTTTAATTGCTAAAAGTCAACATCTCTTTCTATTACTAATAGACTGTGCATCTTCCTTTTTACTAGCTAACAGTCTTCAGTAAAATACGTTACCACAAATGTCATTCACCGTCGCGGCAGCAACCACACTGCTGTGCTTTCCTCGGCTTATAGCATGGCAGCATGGGTTTAGGCACTCAGCTCTATTTCCTGCAGACAGAAGTCTGCAGGCGGGGGCTGCGGTGACGAAGCAGAGGTTCTGTTGGTCCCTGCTGGGGTGCCAAGGCCAGGAGTTAAGGGACCCGTTCCCAGAGATGCCAGGCTAAGCGCTGGTCTTGGCCGCGCTTCTGTTCTTTATATGTTTATGTACTTGCTTACTTATTTCTCACTTCTCGAGTATTTTTCTTTGCTAGCTTAAGAACCATTTTATTCATGAGTATGTGAATGTTCAAGGAGGAACTCTCACACTTAAATGAACCTGTAAGGAGCCCATAGAAAAGCAAGTGCCTGCAGCGCTAATAATGAGAACTGACAAGGCAGTCCTGCTGGGTTTATTTATGACCTTCTGCCTTTGTTAGCTCCTGTGAGAAATTCCTCTCTAACCATAACAATGTTGTTGGAGTTTGGCACTGTACAGAGAAATCCTGCCGAGCCCCGAGGCCCACAAACTGGCACTCATTCAGCCCCTAACAGATTGCTTTGCTTGTTGTAGTTTTACATTTTCCTTCACTCCTCTTATTTAATTCACAAGTAGTTTTCACCAATCTTTATATACATGCTTATAAAATATATATTGCTTTTATTCCTAGAGCCAGAATTCATTTTTTCTTAATACAGTGTCTTATCTACTGTTCAGCAGCATTGGAAAATTCAGAAACAGACAGTATACAGAAAGGCAAGGAGAGACAGAGGTAGTCTATAGAGAGAGACAGGTGTATTCTGTGAGGACAGATCATGGCCAGTCACACCACATTGTGCCAGCTGATGAACTATCCCATGCTCCTAAATGATCTCGGGGTTCCTCGTTCCAGGAGTTAAAGGGAGCACAGTGGGATGAGTTTACCTGAGGATATCAGTCTATAATACCCTGGCTTATTTCAACTCTATTTCAATACTTTAAGTCCTGTTTACTCAATCTGGTTTGCTTTCTTCTACAATATCCAATGAAACAGGAAACTTACAAGTGTCAATTCACATAGAATTATGTTAAAAACTAGAGGCCCCATGCACAAAATTCGTGCAAGAGTAGGCCCTCTCAGCCCCGCTTTTCTTGCACAACCCCCCCCTTCCCCCCACTGGTCGTGCCGAGAGGTTGTTGCAGAATGTCATTCAGCCGTCCACTCTAACTAGCATATTAGCTCTTTGTTATATAGGATAGTAATTTTCTTTGGAAGTAAAAGAAAATGGACAAAGTTGAACATGTAACTCTTAACCAGACCTTTGGCAGCAGTACTCCATGTGGAAGGTTGCAGAGCAGAGGTGCCTCCTGAAGCCTCGAGCACCAGTAGGCATTGTCGCCTCCTAATGGTCCTATTGTCTCAATGGTGCAACGGCAGAGTAACTGTGCATATTAGAGTCTGTGTAAAGTAAGGTGAACAGACGTCCCGCTTTTGGCGGGACAGTCCCAATTTTTACCAATTTTTCCCACGTCCCGCGGCGTTTTAAAAAAGCCCCGATTTTTGGAAAGAATGCACGACAAGCTAGGGAACGGCGGGAGAACGGGAAGGGAAGATACAGTTTTCAGCAGCCAAGCGGTCAGTGGTGTCCCGCTTTACCAATGTTAACATCTGGTCACCTTAGAAGTGTTGATAGGCATGTGGCTTCTATTTCTTCTCAGAATCTGGGTTCAAGATGCCAGCTTCCGTGGGGAGTAAGTTCTGTAGGTCCCATTGTACTAGAAGTACCCGTGTCTGTATTTGTTGAGTGTTCATCAGTTTGAGAGGGTTGGGTTGTTGGGCTGGGGCCTGCTACGTCAAAAGCCATACTATTAAAATCAATGTTTATATTTTTTGCTTTGTTCTACTTACATCAAATCTGATTTTTTAAAGTTTTCTCAGCCATTTTATGCAAGTATGTATAGACTTGCTAATGGAGGCAATGAGGAAAATTTTATGAAAAATCTGAACCTGGGAAAATATGAAGACTACATAGGAGCATAATTTGCTGTTCGTTCACTTTGTCTTGTCATTTCATTACCATATATTTTTGCATCATTTCTGAAAATACTAATATGATTTCACACTACTGCTATTCAACTGTTTCCCATCTTTTGAATGGGTTTATGTTAAAGTCCATTGGTTGTTTGCCTGAGCATGGGAATAAATTAATACTGTTTATTAAGTTATACTATGTGTTAAAGACTTAAAAATCTCCAGGAGCCCCCTTGGTTTTATTTCCCTTTCAGAGAAGCTTTAGCATTTATTAAAATAACTGCTCAAGTACAAAAAAAGAAAGAAAAAAATCTTCCCAGTTCCAATCACCTAAAATAACCACTGTTAAAATTTTATTGATCATAAGTTGATACATCTTATGCATTAAAAACTACATGCATGCTTTTTATATGTACACATAAGTATATATGTTTATGTAATTTTATACTATTTTACATAAATTTGATCATGGTGCTGTACCTGATTGTCACTCAACAATCTTTTCAATAAAAATTACATCATTTTTAGTAATTATATATTTTTAAATACTAAATTGACATTTATATGGTTTCTAATTTTTTGCCATTTTAACATCTAGTGTTCTTTTAAATTCACCTGCATACTTTGTGACAGTAACTATCAGAAGCATGGTGGCTAATGTTTATTACATCATTTTGTTCTCTCAGTCTCTGAGACAGAGATCCATTGTGTAGGCAAAGAAACAGGCTTTGGGGTGTTACCTCACTTGCCTCGTTCTCAGTGGTAAGAGCTGAGGGAACAGCTTTGAACCAAGGCTCCACAAGCTGCTGCTGAAGGCCGATGCCCTCTTTGGCAGGCAGGGGTGCAGTGGTCACTCTGCGTTCTCACAGGGGCTGTGCTGGCAACCAGCTGTGCTCTCTGCCCAGGACCCAACTCTCTGGAAGATCGTTGGTACAGAATGGAAGGATGCGTTCAGGCCACTGCTGTTTGCTCAGCTACCTTTAGAAGTCACACATTTTTCTAGAAGTAATTTTTTGTAACACATGCAAATTTTGTAACACATACTAAAATGCATTTCACATTGTAAACAGTTTTAAAAAGACCAAACTGTATGTCTGATATGTGTATATGTTTATATATGTATGGGTGTGTTTATATGCATAGCAACTGTTTGCTAATCACTTATTGTATGCTTACCTCACATGGTGTAAGTAATATTTTCCCATGTTTGGCTAGTGAATTTGAGGCTTAGTGAGGTTAAGGAACTTGCCCAAGATTGGGGGAAGAAATGATGGAGCCATGACTTGATTTTCAACTGCTCTTACTCCAGAATTCATGCTTTAATCTACTGTGTTGTTACTATAAACCTACTTTACCATAAATATTTAATGAGCAGTTACCTGGTGCCAGGCATCGTGCTTAGTGCTTTAGGTACAGCAACTCATTTAATTCTCCCAACAGCACTGTGAGGTCCCGTAATGACGCAGATGAGCAGAGAGGCAGCTAGGGCTCCTTTGCCCTAGCTAGCCTTGGAGCCAGTGAAGGGGCTTGGTGGGACTCAGCTGTGAGATTCCAGAGCCCAGATTCTTAGTGACCACCCCAGGCCACCCCCAGTGCAGAAAAGAACACTCTGATGGGCTCATACCAGTGTTGGAAAAGAAAACTAACCTGCAACGAATGCTCTTTAAAAGCAGCTTCCTTGGAGGGGAGGGGATGGACACGGAGACTGGGAAGGAGCTACACAACACTTGCCAGGGATTTCAGATTGAAGACCGCCGTTTAAGTCCAGTTTTATTTAGAAACGTATGATTCACTGCAGTGAGGAGGAATTAGACAATGGGATGGGCTTGCAAGTCAACTTACTGAGGTCCCTCCCCTGCTCAAACGTATCAGAAGGCAAAAGAAATCTGAATGGTAGCCTTCCACCTTGTAGAATCCTACAACTTAATTTGCTTATGCTGTCTTCCTTATGTGGACTGAAACAATAATCATAGAACTCTTTATTCTTCTCCTGGGCCCAAACATGCTCCCGCACTGGATAGTTACTCACAGTGTGAGTTCATACCTGCGTGGCACCCAGGTGGCTCTGCTGAGCTGTGCATGGCTGAGTGTGAAACAGGCTGGCCTTCAAAACCTGATTCCAGCTCTTACTGAGATCGTCGTTGTCGTCATCATCATCATCACTATTGAAAGTTTCTGTCCAAAACCCTGGAGAGGGGTATGACCGCCTCGTTTTGAGAAGTAGTGTTTGAAGTAATGCGTTCTATGCCCTTAGGAAAAGTTATGTAAAATCGTGCTCGAGTGTGAGCACTTGAGGTGTTAGATGACCAGCTGCTGGCCCCTGTACAAAGACGAAAAACAGCTCACTTGGGGACCCTCTCATCTAACTTGTCTGAATCACAGCCGAACATTTTAAAGAAGTGCATCTTTTTAAGGTTTGATGTTGTGGGGAGTATTAAATGTGTTGGATTCCATTTTTAAAATATAAAATAAAAAGCATTTCATCTGTAATCATGTAAAAAAAATCTCTATTCCCTACTTTTTTCTAAAGAATTCAAAGTATTAAAAATGATTTCTATGAAAATATTGAAATTTTCAGCTTTTTGTATATTGGATCCATAATATTTCTTCCTGTTTTTACCATGATCATTTTAAACTACTAAAGAAATTAAATAACCCTGTCTTTGGGTTTGGGGACAGTATTATAAAGGGAGATATTGCATTTAAGGAAGGAAATTGGATTTGAATTTATGTGGCCTTAATATTTCTTTCACTGCTATTCTTTTCTATTTCAAACTTATTCTTTGAAATGAGCGATTTGAAGTCTGTGTCTAATATATAACTTAGCACCAGGAAATAATACCATCTTATATTTTAAAAGTGATGTTCTTCACAATTTCTTTATCATTTGCTTTATGCATTATATTGACCCATTGACAAAGTAAGGCCCCCATGTTATGACTGAATCAAGATTCGATTGTCTTGCCCACCTCGGATCAGCGATGGCACCAAGCTTCCAAACCCTCTTACCTCCAGCTCTTTCCACTACAGCATAGTAGTCTCTGTAATAACATTTTGTTATTTATGATTCTTAAACAGTGAGTCATTTGGGGTATTTTTCTTATCATTCTACAGTTAGCCACTTTCCAGTGTTAGAATATTTGTTGTAATGTCATTGATAAAGTATTTTTGAAAATCTGTGTTCATAAACAGAGTGCAGGCAGTCCTTGACTTGCTCATTAAAGAGCTTATGAATGATTGATCCAGCGAAGTCGCCGGAAAAATGGGAAAAGACAACCCTGCCTCTCTCACACAGAATTCCCTTTCTCCTTTGGTTGCTACTGTCTGGGGGTTCAATTTTAAAACCGATTCCAGCAGGTCCTGCAAGCCTTTGTCAGTATCCACCAGAATTAGTAAAACAGGGAGGACAGGTTTCCCTCCCTCTTCCTCGCTCAGCCACTCCCTCCCGAAACCACTGCTTCCCTGCACTGTGTCACCCTTACACACTGTTTGGGCTCCCTGTCCCCCAGCCTCTCCCTTGTGGTTAATAGTGAAAATAGTTCGCACTTACGGAGATCTTGCTGCACTGATCCCTTCATTTATAATTTCTCATTTCATTCTCACAACAGCTCTTCTCAGCAGGTTCTAGTATTTCCCCTTTTATAGATGAGGAAGGAGAAACACGGAAAGGTTAAGGATGTCTCCCACGGTCCGTTAATAAGTGGCAAAGCTGGGGGAACTGAATGTCAGTTGTCTTCCCCCAGCGTTAGCCCTGTGGCAGATGCGACCAATTCATTAAACTCAACATGAGGCGTTCTGTGGTACATGAATGTGACCTGCAGCACATTCTGGTCTAAGTCCGGGAAGACCTTGCCCAGGTGTTAAAAGCTGGCCCTGGAGGGAAATGGGGCTTTGAGGAGTGAGCAGGGCAGAGGTTCACCTCAGCTTAGACCAGGTGGCTCAAGTTGCAGGTGCCCTAGTGGCTTGTTGGATGTCAGGAAGGTCTTGAAGACCATGAACTTGCCCTCCCTGCTTGCTCTCTTGTACTTCCCATCTCCTTTCTGATCCACAGCGGTACCCACTCCCCTCGTCTCATTCGAACTTTGCTTACTCCCACTGCTCTAGACTTTTTGAATTTACACAACCATGTTGCTGGTCCACCGCTGTCCTTTGCCTTCTTTCCTCAATTAGTTACATATTGCCGCATTGGTTTTTTTGTTTGTTTTCCTTCAGTATTGTTTATGAGATTCAGATTGATACTTTTAGTTCTAGTTCATTCACTTTCACTGCTATATAGTCTCCCATTTTCTGGATACATCTGTAGATATTTTATATTGCTGGAAAATTAGATTCCCTCCAAGTTTTTGCTATTTCAGTACTGAAACAGTGCTTCTATGCTTTTATATCTCTCCTTATGTACATGTGCCCAAGGGTAAACCTAGGAGTGGACCTTCCAGGTCATGGATGAATGCATCTCAGCTTTATAAGCTGCTTACAGATTATTGCTCGAAGTGGCCATACTAAATTATTTTTCCACCAGCTGTCTGGGGAAGCACCAAGTACGTATCTTCTTCTCTCCAATGTTCTATAATCATGAAATCTCAGTTGGAAGTATCACTGTCATTTAGTGTTGACAAGAGTATCAACTAATCATCTTAGAAAGGAGCTTAAGTTGCACACAAAACATGCATGTAAGGGAAACAATTGTCTCGATTGTGTAAACATGAATGGAGACAGGACAGCTTTTCCTTGAAGAAGAATTCTAAATAAAGTAGGAGAAATGGAGTAGAAAAATCAACATTTGAACAAGAGTAATGCTGCAGGCGAGACCTACAGATAAAGCTAAAATTAATGGGCAGTACTTCAAGGACAAACAGATACATACATGGCTTTATCTATTTCCCCAAAATATTTACTAATTATTGTGCTTTTAATTTCCACGAGCTCTTTGATACTCCCCCTCCAGGGGAGGTGGAGCTTAATTCCATCCCTTGGGTGTGAGCGGGACTTGGTGACTCCTTTCTCATGAATGGAGCAGGGGCAGGGAGGAAGAGTAGCTTGATGACTCCTTTCTCATGAATGGAGCAGGGGCAGGGAGGAAGAGTAGCTTGATGACTCCTTTCTCATGAATGGAGCAGGGGAAAGGAAGAAGAACTAAGTGACCCAAGTCAGCATCACCTGATAAATCATGTTGACGTCATACTCTGATGTGCTGCTGTGTAAGGAAACTTCACTTCTGTGCTGTTTTCCCAAAATCTGTAAGCCTAACCTAATCCTGAGAAACACTAAACAAACACAGACTGAAGCACATTCAACAAAATACTCGACAAGCACTTGGAGGGGGGCTTGGAAATATGTGAGAAATTGTTGCAGATTGGCGGAGATGAAGGAGGCGTGGTGAATAATGTAGTGCGCTATCCTGGGTTGGATCTTGGAACAGAAAAAAAGACATGACTGGAAACCGGTAAAATACAAATTATCTGCAGTTGCATTAATAGTATTGTGCCAATGTCAGTTTCATAGTTTTGATTGCTGTGCCATGGTTAGTATGAAAATGTTCCCATGTAGGGAATCTGGGGGAAGGGTATATAGAAACAGTACTGTCTTTGCCACTTTTGTGTAAGTCTCAAGTCATTTCAAAATAAAAAGTTTTTAAAAATCCAGTGAAGGATGTAGAACAAGTATCTTTGTTTATATGGTTCGTGTGACTGGGGAACATGTCAAAATAACCAAGTTCCTGCCTACAAATAAAGCTTCCCTTTATTCCATGTGGATTCAGTACAGTGTGTGAGTTGTGTGCTTTCCTGTCTTTTTATTTTATTTTTTAGGTTGCTAATTTATTTGCAGTTCCAATAGGTCTTGCCGTTTTAAAGTATTTCATTGCTGTGTACTGAAGAAATAAATGTCTCCTGGGGGTTCATGCCTTTTTATTTTTAAGTTTTATTTGCAGAATTGCTACGTGCTAAGCATTGTATTTCTAAGGTAAACAGTAGTGTTTTTACCATGAGGGATGCAAAAGGTGGTGCTCATTGCTTTTCTGTTATAAGGATTTATGATACACTTCAGCAATAAAAACCGGTATCAGTAGACAGACTCGAAATCTCACTTATTTATGGATCTTGTTAGTTTGTCAGTTTGCGTTCACAGCACCTGGGTCATTCATACATATCATTCCTTACCTGGCATTGATACTTGCAAAGCACCAGCTCATGAACTCTCCCTCCTTTTGGCACATTCGCTGGTTTCCCCTTTGTAACGGATGTCTTGGGAGTCATCACTACGGGTTTGGGAGCAGAGTAGATGGTTTCAGAGTTTAATCTGTATACTCTGTACAGTATTTTCATAATTAGCTTTTCGACACCAGTGTGCTATTTTAAGGGTAAGTTACATGTCCTTTCTCGCTTTATCCATTGATTCTCAAATATAACGGAAATGAGCAGTAGGAAGACGATGTAGGCTCATGAAGTGATTGCGGCCCTAAAAGCACACGCCTATTTAACCTAGCCTACAGTTATTTAGGCACTTCTTGTTGTCATTGTTTGCTTATTTGTTAAATTTTATATAATGCTAAAATATACATAGTTTTAAAAATATCCTGTGTTCATAAACACTTGAAAACATATTTGTATGGTTTTTGTTTTTTTAATATATTTCTTTATTGGTTTCAGATAGGAAGGGAGGAGAGAGAGAGAGAAACATCAATGATGAGAGAGAATCACTGATTGGCCGCCTCCTGCATACCCCCCACTGGGGATCGAGCCCGCAACCCAGGCATGTGCCCCTGGCTGGAATCGAACCCGGGACCCCTCAGTCCGCAGGCCGATGCTCTATCCACTGAGCCAAGCTGGCCAGGGCAGTTTTTTTTCTTTTAAACGCTTGACATTTCTTCTTTGGCAGCCCACTGCATTTACCCTTCTTGGGTCATAATATTAAAGCTTGCCTGTTAGACTGCTGGTGGTTCCCTGGTCCTACAAGTGTAAGCCCCCGTTCCTGACCTCAGCATGGGAGGTTGTTCAAGCTGCCCTCAGGAGGCCTCAGCTCATCCTCCAGCCTCCTCACTCCCCAGGTGGGGTGCCCTCCACAGTTCCTCCTGCCTCTGCACGTGGTTCCCTCTGCCCCTGTCCCCTACAAAGAGCACATCTTTGCTCCCGGTCTGGGCCTGTCAAGTGGCAGCGCTGGGCCAGTGTGGGCTGGCGAAGACGCATGCTCCGTGCTCCACATCATAGAATTCCTGCTGTTTATTTGGCTCTTTGTGTCTCTTCATTGAGACTCCATGAGAGAAGGACAATGGAGTGTACAAGATCGCATGCTATAGGCAACCTAAATATAAACTGGGTTCTTTGTGTAAAAGCTGCCCTCTACCTTTTCCCCCACCTCCTCCTACCCAAGCACCATCCCACAGCTCCACCTGCAAACCTTAGCTAGGTGCGCCTGCCTGAGCTGCCTCTCAGTGCAAATACCCCCTCCCGCCCCCTATAGCTTTCATTGCACAGTGGTCTGTAATTTGTATTAATACATGTATTTAAAATGTAAAATGCCGTTGCTCCTGGAATAGTAAAGTCAGCTGCTGCTCACACGAGTCTTTTTTAGTGTTTCATCTCTGACTTGGGCCTTGACTTGTGGTCAGGAGAGGGCCGGTAGGAACCATGGACAGGAGCTAACAAGATGCTGGAGTCTCCTCACATGAGAAGCGGTACCCACGGTCTCTGGTACTGAGGACGTGCTAAAGCCATAGTGGCACAGTCGTTGCTTAAAATCGTCCTGACCCTGCTCATCATCATTGCCATTGTGAGGGGTCTTAAGCGTGTGACCAGAGGGTACATTATTTCCAGATGAACCTTAATCCCAAATTCCATACAACCAAAAGAAAACTATAAATACATGTTCTTACCAAATTATGTTTAAGTTCAAGATGCCGGACTGTGTGAAAGGGTCTGTGTGTGGTTCTTCCTAGCTGACATAACAGCAAGACGGCTAATAGTGGGAGAGCAGAGAATCCCCGGGCAGAGTTCAAAACAGAATAATTTAGGGTCCCCCTGAGGCCCGTGCAGTGGAAAAACATTCCCTGCACGATGCATATTTCATGCTCATATTGTTTACCAATGCTAAGTTTAGAACAGCAGCGCATTTCCTATTGGGAGATTTAACCCAAGGACCTCTGAGGCTAGCTTTTAATTTTTGGTGCTGATTTTTAAAAGTCAAAGCAAGTATAACCATTATCATATTTTTGCTTATGAGAGTATGCTTCACTCTCAGTTCTTCTGTGAAGTATCAATTTAGCTGGTTACCCTACAAATGTCCTCCTAAAATGAGTTTCCAGAATGGAATATTTGCTTGAGAAAGAATGGGAGTGAATCAGGTGGAAGCCATTTCCCCAAAAAGTGGTTCATGACTACCTCTCTTAAAGTGAATATTTGACTCATTAGTTGTCCTGGTGTTAGCCTTGGCTTTGAATATGAGATTGTCATTTGTGGAGCTTATGAATATTTTTATGGAGCTTATGACTGCTTTTATTTATTTTATTGTTTGCTTATCATTGTTTTTAAATTAGCATCAAACATTATTTTTCCAATTGACCTCCTACTTAAGGCTACGCCTTGCACACACTGTCAGATGTGACGAAGAGTTATTTGCACGTTTCAATAGAAAGTAGGATATATAAAGCATCTTGGAAAGAAAGCCTAAAAATTGCTGTTCAAAAGGTTTTCCTCATAGACTCTGCTTTCTGTGCCTTTGTGATTGTTTAGTTCATTGAGACAGGAAGTCAAAGCTTTGAAGTCATTTGCTGTCTAGACCAATGATCGCAGCAGGGACTTCTGGGGAGGTGTTGAAACGCACTCACACGTAGGTATGTGCTGAAAAGAAGCCTCCAACATCATGAAGTTAAACAGTCATTATGAAACTTTTTTCCTTTTGTGTATATATGTCAGTGAAATTATTGGCTCAGTTCTAATATCGACTTCAGGGTGTACTTGTGTCTCATGTGCAGATGATAGCTCTGAAATAAGGTTGGGGGCACGAAGTGGTTTCACAGTGTGTTTCTAGAATTGAGTATCTAATGAGACTGGATGCTTGGCCTCCGGAGTGGTAATTGGAAACAGGGCTGAGAATTCATTGCTAAATTTTAATAGCGAAGTCAGTAGTTTTCAGTAGAGCATTAGTGGTAAATATTTAGAAATACTTACACGTGCTGGCTTACTGATGTAGTGTTTGCAGCTGTAATTACTAGAAAGCTTGCCATTCAGTGACATTCAGCAATGACAGTCAGTCTGTCCTCTTTAGCACCACACCTCCCATCGAGTCCCTGCCTTTCAGAAAGGTAGGGTCTAGTTGGAGAGAGAAAAAGAAAACTGCACACCTGAATTTCCTACTTAGTATTCTAAGGAGGAGAAGACATACTAGTTCTGCTTCTGAAAATGAATGAGAGACTTTCCTGAAGACCATTGGGCTGGCATTTTAACCTGTGCCTCAAACCCAGGGGGAGTCACAAGAGAAATCATTAACTGGGTCCTATTAAAACCCTGAAGCCTGTGTGGTCTCATTGATGGAAATATCACCTGTTTCTAATGCAGTGTTTATCCTCCTGCTCTCCCGGGCGCCTCTGAGCAGATGCCCACATGTGCGCAGGCTTGCAGTTCTCTCAGTGATGAGGCCACAGCGCAGAGTATTTTGAAGTTGGTGTGCTTCTTTAAAAGCCCACTTATTTAATTAAGCAAGGGAGTAGAATTTTCCAACTTACTCCCAGTGCTTTAGGGTAGTAAGACATCCCCAGCAGTGACTGATTTTATAGTTAAATAAGCTAATTCATTAGATAAATCAAGTAACATCAAAACAAAAGATGTTTTTTGAGGTAATGATAATGTATTAATGTTAATTTTGGGGAGGGAGCATATACAATCTGTATATGTAATATTGTGTGTCTCTTTTACTTATATGTAGATGTTTAAAAATTCGTCTTGGTGGCATGTGCCCTTGTACATTCCTGTGTCCCTGCCATCCTCTACCCTTTCCCACTGCGTGAATAAGGGACATACCTGTTTGTGCTCTATGTTAATTCATAAGCGTTTCCCTTGTCAGAATCTGGTAGGATTGCTGTTACTCCCAGTGCCATTTCATTCTAAGCACAGTAAAATCTCTTGTACTTGGCACTTGGGTTAGAATGAAAATTTTACATGAGCAGGCTCGAGGGATAATGGTTACAGAGGAAGTCTTTGCAGAAAACTTTCATCTAAATTAAATTTTAAAGTAAAACACCTTTTTTAAGGCATAGATTTCCTAAAAATAAATGAACCAAAATTATATTATTTTTGGTGTGCTGGAAGGCATTTTGTATTCCGAGTTATTTCAGATATTGAAAACCCAATTTTACCAAACGACATTGTCATGATAAGATTCTGAATGTACTGTGCATGAGCCCAGGAGACTTTGCCTTCCCTCACTCGTCATGAAGGGGAAGGATGTAAGGAATGCTGGGGGTAGGGGCTCCTGCCCCCGGGAAGCTTCCTCCCTGCAATTGCCTGCCCTGCCGGCTCCCGCAGGATGAACGGGAGCCGTGTAGCGTGAAGGTGCCTCAGTCGGTGCGCGCAGTGCGGTCTCTGTTCTGTTCTTTGCGGGCGTCATAGATTTGCTGGTGCTTACAGGAGAAGAATGGAGTCGGTGCCCTGCTGACTCAATTGTCCTCCAGAGGAGTGTTAGTTACACAGCTTCTTTGTTAACGAGGCTGGAAGTTTAAACCACTGTTGAACTTCTTTTATTAACGTGTTGTAAGATAGCTATACATATGGATACCCTAATGTCTGCAGGGCGGGAATATTTCTCCATAATTTACATATAAAAGTTACGCGTGTGTGTAACAGCAATATAGAATTACATCTCTTTACTGCTCCTCTGTTGCGCTGAGACTAGTCATCTCTGAAATTCTGATGACACGTGAGCACTGAGAAAGCCGCCGTTTTTATGTTTCTCCTGGAATTGCCTTGCTCAGCCCGGTGAACAGCAGAGATGCCTTTCGTGCCTTCGCTGCCTGAGTGGCGCTCTCAGCACCCATCGAGTCACCTTCTCAACCAGAACGTGGAATTCTGAGGGAGGACAAAAAGGAATTTATAGGTCGTGCAGAGAATTTTAAAAATTTCAAAGTAACAATTCGTTTTTTTATGAAGAAAGATTTGCATAAAATTACTTAACTTCACTATATTTTAATTGACTCTAATGATTTTTTAAAAGTTAAGTCTTTTCTGTGTTTAATTCTATGGTTTTATATCTAGTTATTGACCAATTCTTTTTCTCTAAAAAAGCATATTTCCTCTCAAATGATTTTGTCTGATTCAACTTTTGTTTCTTATTGGTGCGCATTGATATTGGAGAGCGCATCTCCACGCGGGACCCACACTCCCCTCCCCGGGCTCCCTGGGCTGTTAACACTTTCAGAGAGAGTGAGATTCTCTCTGGCCCCCACCGGCTTTCCAGGGAGACGTTGGTGTGGGGTCAGTCCCATCTTGGGGAAGCTCTGCACACTCGTCACTGTACACTGGGCCGGAATCACCCTCCTCCCCAAGGAGGGGGCCACGCAGGGAGGCTGTGCTGGAATCCGCACTCTAACTCTCTAACGGGCCCGGGCCGGACAGCGGATACTCTCGTCTGCAGGCTACGAGCTCTGTCTCAGCTGCTCTTGCTGTGGCCCAAGCAGCCACAGGCAAAGGAATGGCCATGGCCGTGCGCCACTGAAACATTAGGGGCGCTGACATTTGAATTTCAGACATTTCTTGTATATCGCAAAATAGTACTCTTTTTATTTTATTTTTTATTTTTTTTTTAGTCATTTAAAAATGTTTGGCCCAGCTGACAGCTTAAAGCAAAGCTTGTAGAATGGTTTTATGGAATACAACTTTACCCACTTCTTAGGATAGATCAGATCTTTTTTTTTTAATATATATTGATTTTTTACAAAGAGGAAGAGAGATAGTTAGAAACTTCGATGAGAGAGAAACATCAATCAGCTGCCTCCTGCACACCTCCTACTGGGGATGTGCCCACAACCCAGGTACATGCCCTTGACCAGAATCAAACCTGGGACCCTTCAGTCCTCAGGCAGGCGCTCTATCCACTGAGCCAAACAGGTTAGGGTTAATCAGATCTTATGGGTTCAACTTATGAGAGTAAAGTGTTTTCATAAAAGTGACCATGCTCTGAATTTTGGGTGTGTTAGCTAGGAAAACTTCATTACTGTGGGGTGTGGTTATGATTTCCAAATGATTTTGACCAAGTGTTGTTCCGAACAGGCTCCTCCATAAATACATGCTGTGTCTTCCTTTCGCAGGACCTGTCAGGCTCCATTGACGACCTCCCCACGGGAACAGAAGCAACCCTGAGCTCTGCAGTCAGTGCATCGGGCTCCACGAGCAGCCAAGGGGACCAGAGCAACCCGGCCCAGTCGCCTTTCTCTCCACACGCATCTCCCCATCTCTCCAGCATCCCTGGAGGCCCATCACCTTCTCCCGTGGGCTCACCTGTAGGAAGCAACCAGTCTCGATCAGGCCCAATTTCTCCTGCAAGTATTCCAGGTATTCCTTTTCGAAATAATCATTCTTTTACTCTGAAGGAAAGACAGCTTGTGTTCATCAAGAGCAATATACATCCTATCCCATGTTGGGGTTTTGCATTGTTGCAATTTAAAAATCTAGGAGCATAACTTTGTGAATTATCACCAAAGTGTTCGAGAGTCCCAGTTCCTAGAGATATTCAACTAATGAATATAAACACCTAATTAATGAAATCACCAATCACGTTGATATCTTCAGTTTGCACATTTGCCTAAACTTATTCCTGGAAATTATTTTCTCTTAGCATATGTTTAGTAATGATTCTGTTAAATAAGATCTCTCTTGATAAGTGCCGCTAAGAGTGAGATTATTGACGAGTATTGACCTTAGTTTTTAGGGTTCTATTTAACTTATACTGTGGCGGTTATTTCTTAAATTGATGTAGTGTTTATACTTATTAGTGTCATAATTTGCCAGCATACACTCAAGGCCTTGTTACTGATACAAACATTACCTTCTAATTTTGACATAAGACGTTTGTGTTCCAGTGAACTAACTCTTGACTCAGCTACTTCAGTGGTCCTACTACTTCTGTATCCTCTGCTTCCTGTATTGTGGGCTCGGGATTATTTATTTATTTGTTTGTCATTTGCCTCATCCTCATCCTTCTTTCTTAGATTGAACTTCATTCATTCAGACCTACCAAGCAGTAAGCTTTCCTTTATCAGCAAAGTAGATGCCATTTTTTTCTGTGTAAATGTTGCTAACATGATATAGACAGCTGCCAGAAAGCACTTTTTACTAACCTACCAGAATTGATACTGGACTGCTGATAAAGTTTCTGATAGTTTATTCTATTATCTTGAAAGTATGGATGGTGGTTTTTGCCCCTTTTATCATTTTATACCTTTTTGTGAATTACTTTTTAATCCCCACCCGAGAATATATTTTACTGATTTTAGAGAGAGGGTAAGGGGAGGAGAGACAGAGAGAAAGGGGGGAGGGGGGGAGGGAGATGTGAGAGAGAAACATCAGTCGGTTGCTTCCTATACATGCCCCCACCAGGTAGCAAACCTGCAATATAGGTTTGTACTCCAACCAGAATGGAATGGGCAACCTTATGATCTACAGGATGACGCTCCAACCAATTAAGCCACCCAGCCAGGGCTCTACCTTTTTTTTTTTTAATCTTTATTATGGGATGTATTATGTGTGTATGAACATATATATGCACATTGTAACATGCTAATTATGAACCATAACTATTGGATGAATGCTCGTGAGCCCACTCTGCAGTTTTAGGATTGGAGTGTTTATTGTCAGTGGTGCATCCACACATGTTCCTGCATTATCTCCAGTCCAGTGCATCTCCTTGCCTCCGATGTTCTCTGTATATTTTTAATCATTCTCTTCAGTTTGGGGGGATTTTAAAGAATTTTCTAAGAGTATTGTTAGTTTTATTTAGTTTTGAGCTTTATAAAATTGTATTGTATGTACAATGACTATATTGTATTTAGGATGTCTATATAACATATCATCCAAGCTGAGAGAGACACTTTGGAGCAGGTAAGGGTTGCTATTAATAATTGCAGTCGAGGACAATGGGCATAAACCAGGGAGATTCCATGCAAGTCAGGACATACAGTCACCCATACAGCAAACTGGCATCTGCAGTGGATATTTTGACTAAGTTATGTTTCTAAGAATCACCCATATTTTGGATATAGGTATAATTTTAATACATTTTGATTGAGGCAGTTTGATGTCACCTTTCTTTCAAAAATTTTTGTTCTCATGATAATTGAAACCTGGGCTTACCTGTTTTTAACATTGTAAAGCTGTGATTTTTCTTGGTTTCAGAATTCCTTAGGCAGAATTTGGTACTGAGATGGTTTTTGAGGAATCTACCTAAACATTGGAAAGTTCTGTGTAAAATACTATATTTGTCAAAAGAGGAACTCCTCCTTTTTGAATTGTGTCAAAGGACTTTTCCTAATCCTAAATGAAGACATTTCTGAGGTGTAAAGACACTACAGGTTTTCATTTAAAATCCCTGACATGGGTAGTTCACAGTCTGATAGTTTTTATCCATAGGTTTATCATTCCAGACGGGGATTTTGAAACTGTAAAATGTCCATGTTGGATTTTGATGCGCTATAGAACACATACCCCAGCACAAGAACTCACGGGAACCTGTGCTGCTACATGCTGTAGAAGAGGTGGCTCAGGGCGAGAGTTGGTCGGAGTCCGCTGCTCGGTTTTGTCATGTGCAGGGTACAGGCTGGTCAGTGGGCTGAGCTTCCATTGCGGACAAGGCTGCTCCTCCTCACCACAGGGCAGCACCTCCCGAGCTCATTCTCTGCTAACTTCTTGGGAAAGCAGGTTTTCCGTACAGAGCATCCAGCCTCCTTGGATATGGATAAAGGGTATATTTGTATTTTAAACTTGTGTTGGAAAGCTTACTGCATAGGGCCTACACTGCCATTTGTTTCTGAGTCTGTACCAATGAAATAAAAATGTCAGGGAGGCCCTGGCTGGTTTGGCTTAGTGGATAGACCATCAGCCTGGGGCCTGAAGGGTCCCGGGTTTGATTCTGGTCAGGGTACATGCCTAGATTTTGGGCTCGATTCCCTGTAAGGGGAGGGCGGGGGTGCAGGAAGCAGCCAGTCGATGATTCGCTCTCATCCCTGATGTTTCTCTCTCTCTCCCTCCCTCCCTCCCTTCCTCTCTGAAATCAATAAAAATATATTTTATTTAAAAAAAGTCAGGGAGCAATCGCCTGGTTTCCCACCCAGGGCAAGATGTGCAAACTGCTGCTTTGGGAACATCTGTTTGGAATTACCCCGTATTTTTCTGTATGTAGCCGTTTGCTTTCTTTTCTCCCCCTTCCTTCCTCTCATTCCCAGAACTAACTTGTTTTTCTGACCTCACTTCTCTCCCATTAGCTCCCACATATCTTGCTGCTGCCTCTCCCTGTGTCACAGAGTGGCTCTCTCAGTCACTGTCTGCATGCAGTCATTGTTAAAATGCGCAGCTGTTGTGTAGCTGATAGCTGGGGTGAGGGAAAGCCAAAATGTTGTGGGGTTCTTCCTCATGCTGCTTCCCCGGCGTTTGCTGAAGATTACTCCTTTTCCTCCTTCTCTGCCCTATGAGTGAGATTGACAGCTAAGGGGAAGTATCACAGGCCGGATGCACAAAGCCCAGGAAAGCATCCCAAGTGGCTGAATCTGTTTCTCGCCTTTTAACGTCCCTCCACCCACTGCGAATGCGCCCTCCTCTCATGCCTCCTCACAACACTGAGTGTCATTGGAGCAACCGCTGTGACACACTGGCACAGCTCGCGTGGCACGTCCCTTACTCAGCGGGGCTTTCCTTCCTGCCTTCTTTGCAGAGCAGGACGGAGATTGGCTGTGGCGAGTGGCCACATGGATGTCTCCTTTTGTGTGCACACGGCTGGGCTCCAGCATTCAGCGCCCTGTAGTTAGAAGGTAGGGAACGCAGCCGGGTGTTCAGTGTAAACAAGCATTGAGGACACAATCCCCCCTCGCCATTGTCAGCCTTCCTCTTTCCACTTACTGTTTGCATTTCTCTCTCCTTTATACCGAGGTGTTTATGTTTAGAGAAAGAAGTGAAACGTGTCTCTCTCTCTCTTTTTAATTGGTAATGTGCACGTAGGTGCAAACACATTTAAATCAAGCAAATCCAAGCTGATGCAGTCGGTTCTGAAATGTATGATAGTAACCCTTTTTCCCTTCTAATAAATTACCCCATGGCACTGTGCTGGTGCCGTGCCCTGGGTTACATCCTCCAGCGCCTGTCTTTGGTTAAGGAGGACAAACCGTTGGGGCGTGACTGTCTCGTGTGGGTCTCCTCGGGGTCTGATGGTCCTTGCACAGTGGAAGCTGACGCAGCACCGCGTGGCAAGATTTAGTGCATGTTCGTCTCACTGGTCTCGCCGCCAGAGCCAGCCATTCCAGTTTACTAACAAAGCAAAAATGTAAATAAGCCAAAATGTTTTATTTTATTGGCCAAAGGCTTGTGTCAGCTTTTCCTCATGTGCTGTAAGCAGCCACCGTGTTGAAATATTAAGAAGGTGAACATAATTGGAGGGGATGGGGGGCAGGTGGACGTTAACTACTCGGAGCCTGAGAAACATTTCCGTCTGTGAAACCTTTCAGTGTTTAAACTGCTGAGCACAGTGCATCACAGTCAGTCAGATCCAGGGATGATAACGAGTCCCTGAACAGGTTCCCATCTTTATTTTAGCGTTTGTGCCAACTCCAGGTTTAGGTGGCGCTGTCACTCTCAGCGGAGAGCAGGACTGCTGCCTACAGTAGATTAGGACCTCAGGTACGGAGTCAGGTATTCACATCAGTGTCACAACGGAAGGCATTGCTTCCTGGCCATGTTTTCCTCCCACAGCCCTCGGTGTTCATGATGAGAAGACTCAGCAGTGACAACATCTTCCTACTCGCCACAGACAAAAATAAAGTTCCAGCAAAGGAAACTCCCCCTTTTTAAGTTTCACATGCTCTGCTGTTTGAGGCCTGGCCTCCCTCTTCCCTCCCCAGACTGGTCGAGCGAGGGTCAGGAGCTGAGAGACGAGGGGAGAGAAGTTCGGGGGCTGCTTGTGTTCTGTTCATCCTCCTCCTCCAGGAGCCCTCCTGCCCTCCCTGTCCCCATGATCACCCCCGGGCACAGCCTCTGGGGCTCCAGCCCCTCACTTATGCAGTCTCTCTCATCCCTGGTGAGTTACTTGTTATTGTTCTAAAAGAAGCACAGGTTCTGAGAGCCTGTGGAAATGGCTTTGCCAGAAGTGGTCCTTCCCCTCAGGAAGCTCTGGTCACTCCATACTGAGCCGGATTCTCCAAAGCGTTGTCAGGTCAGTCCTGGGTGAGCCAGGCCTCCAGCATCCCACCAGCCGCAGGGAGAGCTAGGACTCCAAAGAGCGAGTCCAAAAAGGCAGCTGAGAGCGGAGTTGTTTCAGTGGGAGCTGCTGAAACTGCACATACGAACAACAAGAGATTCTGGTCAGAAAACAGATTTTCATGCTTAATTTAGCATTCAGACAAGCAGATTTGGAAGGATGTTATAATGGGAAAGAGAAAAATGAATTGCAGCTAGGAGCTAGTCATAGATTGGAGTGAGCAGGAAGGAGTTGAGAGAGGAAATGGTGATTCCTGGTCTAATTTGTCAAGATTAGTGCCTATGAAATGAACACCGGAGGGTGCAAACCAGGGTTTCTCTCCTTTCAGTCTATCTGCCTGGATAGTTTGAACTCTTAGGGATCAAGCCTAACCCATGCTACATAACTAAATTTTCCACTTTTTAATACACTGTTGCTTAATCAAATTCAAGATAAAATTATGAGGGTTTTTTCTCTGTAAGTACTTCTGACCCAGTTTCTGGCCATGATAGAATTAGTAGGATCTAAGGTGGTTTTGCGCATAATGACACCTTTTTTATCAGAAAGCCTGCAGTCAACCTCCCTGATAATCTTACTTTAAAACATGCATCAAGGGCTCTTTTTTGACTTCTCGTGAAGTAGAAATCCTGCAACAACTTGTTGTAAGGAAGATGCATGCTGCTTATTGGCAAGCTGAGCAGGAAAAAAACTCTCAAACACAAAATGCCATTGATACATCCGTGTTTTTAATCCGAGGCAGCCAGAAAACATCACTTCAGCAGTTCTACCAACCAGAGAATTTCAGCCAGTATTTTTCTTCCCTTAGAAAGTAAAATATTTGTGTGTTATAGAAAACAGGAATTGCAGATCTTTTCCAAATGGTGCTTCGCAGCACTTAAGAAAGCAGCGGTATATTGATCTTTTAGGGAGATGCCCTTGCAGCTCTGTATGGTTTAGTTATCAGTTACTAGTGCCTCCCCCTAAAATTCAGGCCAGGATCTGGGCTGTAGAAACTCAGTCCTGTGGCTATGAATGTTCTGCAGTTTCTACCGGGCAGGTTCCTTGCGTTTGAAGCACCTGCTTTTCCCTTTGGAGGTGCCTCCTGGCCCAAACCAGGTTTTTCTGATCATTGGGGGATGAGCATTTCTTCTATTTTTCAAAAGCAGAAATCTTTTCAGTTCTTCCACTTCAATAAATTTCAAATGAAGCCTTTTCTGCTTCTCCTTCCCCCACGTTCAGAAACCAGAGATCATTGGGATTTTCTCCTAATGCCCATTCCCAGTGGTTTTACTGCTGTCTTAGTTAAAACTGAGTTACAAAGATCAGTTTACGCTCCCTCTCATTTCGTTCCCCTTATTGGGTCTTCTGCCCATGAACACACAGGGTCTGTGTCACCAACGCTGCATTCTGTGCCTTATAAGACGAGCAGTGACTGATGTGTTTCTTGGTCACCCCAGCAGACCACGCCCACTTCCCCTTTCTTTTTCACGCTGTTCTGAAGAAGAAGCTCAGATGCCCTGCTTGCTGTTTGCTTCCATTTCTTGAGCTGAGTGGACTGCCTTTACTCTGAACTTGTGATCAACTGAACAGGGCGGCTCTCAATTCGGCCATGGGATGCCACTGTTGCAGTGCTATGGCGTTGACCTGCTGTACATATGTCTTTAGTGCGAAGGAGGAGTCGGGATGGAGAGGTACTAAAGCTTGTTGAACAGATTTCAGCACAGAAGTAAAGTTTCCAAAATCATTGGGGGAAAGGTGATAAAATAAATAGTTCTTATAGTCAAGATGTCCCCACTGTTGATTTCAGGAACTTGGGATCTGTGTTACGGTATTCCTAAAGGGAGTAAGCAGCAGTGGGGAAAGGAACAAAACCCTTACAGAGTATTGTTACTGCCCTGTGTTCTGATAACCCCGGTGCCAGGATTATGATGATGTGTTGATTGATTATAGCCGTTAAGTCTCTTACTAATCAGTTTCATCACTTAGTCTCAATTCGCACACTTGCACCTTTGATTTCTCTTCCATAACAGGGTGATATGGGTTGTCATTGACTAATGAAGAACAGAATTGGTTTCGGCATGAGACAAACGGAATGCCGACACGAATCCTAAAATGCATTAATCTTTAATAATCCACATCTGCATGTTTATAAATTATATAACTGGGGGTTGTTAATGTTGGTATTCTCCCTTCTAAACAGAAAGTGACATAGGAGTTTGTACTTGTAAACTGTATTAAATGCATATAGCTGAATGCCAAGTGTGACCTTGCCAAGGGTGCCAAATGTATTAACTCACCGGATTAATACATTTGGCATTTTTTGAAAAGCAGCATGTTGCCCATTTGCTATCGGATAAATGAGGTGATTTCCTGAAGAAGGCCAGCTAACTCAAATTGCCCACTTTGTTCCTTTCTAAACTTACTTTTTTCTCTTTCACTGATTCAGCAGGGACTGAATGCATATGTTGCTGCGTGCATGTTCCTAGGAACTGGGGGAAACATACTAAACATGGGTGGCAAAGGGCGCTGTCCCCAGGGAGCTTACATTCTCATGAGAGAGACAGGAAATCAGCAAATAAGCATATAATTTATTGTCAGGTTTTATTGGGGTGGTGAGGGAGAATCAGGTTGCTGCTTTTGTTAGCAGTGATTAGGGCAGGTGTCTTTTAAAAATTGATATTTGTAATCTTTTTTGATAATCCTCACCTGAGGATTTTTCTCGCCTTGATTTTTAGAGAGTGAGAGGGAGGAGAGAGACAGAGAGAGAAACATCGATGGGAGAGACATATTGATTGGCTGCCTCCCGCACGTGCCCCGACTGGGGCCGGGGATCCAGCCTTCAGCCGACGTATATACCTTTGACCAGATTCGAACCCATGGCCTTTCAGTCCACAGTCCAACACTAACCACTGAGCAAAACCAGCGAGGGCAGAAATTGGTATTTGAACTGTGGTCTCAGTGAACGATGGGCAAAGCATGCCATGTGAATGTCTGGCAGAGCAAAGAACAAGTACCAAGGGCTGAATAAGTACTGTGGTT
This sequence comes from Murina feae, assembly GCA_004026665.1. Classification (NCBI taxonomy): domain Eukaryota; kingdom Metazoa; phylum Chordata; class Mammalia; order Chiroptera; family Vespertilionidae; genus Murina; species Murina feae. The sequence goes on along the minus strand of PVJC01000259.1, from coordinate 10,903 downwards.
GGTATGTGGGCAGGGGACACCCAGGATGTCACCGCGGCTGGAGTGTGGTGGGGAGCGGGAGATGGGGCCACATCACTAGGCAGTTAGAGTAGAGGGCGACCAAAGCCAGCTTCTTTGTGTGTTACGATTAGGGGTCAGTGTTTATTTTACCTGTGATGGGGCGCCACTGGGAGGTAGAAGGCAGGGAATGGTATGGTCCAGTTTAGTCTTTAAAAGGACATCCTGGCTGCTGAGTGGAGAGTATACTCTCAGGAGGCAGAGAGGAAGCAAGAAGAGTAGCCGGGAGGCTCCTGCGCGATCCCTAGGGGAGGGAGGGCTGGGCGTGGCTAGACGTGTGAGTAGCAGTAGTGGCAGAAAGCTTTTGGTCCAAGAAATTGGTAAATGGTTGGTCTATACAGTGGAAGACAAAGGAAGGAGCAAGTTTGGGAAGGGGTGTCCAGAATTTGGTTTTGAACATGTTACATTGAGATGCCTGTTGTGCACGTGAAGGGAGGTTTGGACAGGCAGCGGGGTCTGGACTCAGGATATGTAGGCTAGAGAAGTAGGTCTGTGAGTCATTAGGATTCCATATGGGACCACGTAGGGCACCCAGCCTGTTTCACAATCACCTGGATGGCTTGGGACAGCCTAAGTGGCTGGGCTCCAAACCTAGTTTCTGATTCAGTAGGTTTGGGGCGGAGCTGGAGAGTTTGCATTTGCAGCAAGTTCCTAGAAGCTGGAAAGAGGTTGCTGTCTGAGAACTCCTGACCTAGGGAATGAGTGAGGTCAGGCTTTTCAGCGCTGGATACATAGAACGTCCTGGGAAAAGGATGGAGCTGGGCCAGCCCAGGGATGCCAACCGCCTGGTCTGACCGGGAAGGGCACTGCGCCAACCTCTTCATAGCTCTCTCTCCAGGTGAACCTTATAGCCAAGGTCAGGAGCAGGAGAATTCTGCGCCCTCAGACCCTAGAGACAGAGAGGCCATGAGCAGCCAATGGTGTGTGGGTTCTAGAAGCCACATGAAGAAGGGGTTTCTAGGTTTGGAGAGACACTGTGTCTCACACTGCCCTCCTGCCCTGAGGGTGTGTTTAAAAGGAAATTAATATTCCCAGTTATAATCATGTGTGAGTTCATAGAAGAGTTTAGGGACAAACAGTTTTTTTGTTTTTTGGGTTTTTTTGTTGTTTTTTTTTTACTTTCTGTAAATAAGTTGTGATTCAATTGAAATCATAATGTCACAGGAAAAAAATTTCTGTGATAAAATAACTTTCATAGTCTCAGGCCTAACTGGGTTAATATTAGAATCCCCTATTTTCACCAGTATTTCTTTCAGTTCATTTCACACAAAATCTAAGAATCATATTAAATTCTATTTGAAAAATGGCAAGAATGTTCTTAGAGATCTGAACCTCGTGTAGTTTTTCTATGTTGTATCATTGCTTTCATTAGAAGTGGACAAGGATACGTGTTCAGTATTCCGTTTCAACTCTGCCGCCCATCCCTCGTGTCAGATGGTCACTCCTACATCCTGCTACCTGAAACATCTGCCCGCCCCTCCCACTCTGGCAAACTCCCACTTAGTTCTCAAGACCAAACTCCACTGTCTTTCCCATGATCCCTCTGTGTCCCAGAGAGCCCTACTGTCCCCGTGGTTCAGTACCCAGCCCGGGAGAGTCAGGGAACATGCTTCCTTTTTCATGCCCGGTGCCAGGAACAGCACCTGGCAAGTAAGTGGTGCTCCATGAACGTTGGCCAAATTAAAGAGCTCACGGTTCTCTTGGAATAAACCAGAATTCAAGAAAAGAGAGTCCTAACATAGATTACTTCTATAACCTTTCCTCCTGTGGGCTGTGCCATCGTGTTTCGCAATTTATGGGGTCACTCTATTTCCCTCCCCCTTGAAGGAGATTTCACTGTGAGATTACTTTACTTCCTTTCGCCTTAAAACCAGGACCTGAAATCATGGTCCTGAGATCTGTCCATCTAACCAGGTACCTTCATATGTAGTCCCACCCTGATTCCCATCCTTCACACACAGAAACTGCCACATAAATGTTCTCACAAAATTATGTCATTGTTTACTATCCAAAATTTTCATGACCTCATTATTTTTAAAAATGTAAGTAACTCTATCTTCAGAGAAAATGGTCACCTGAGAACAGATTGACTAAAGAGTTTTGTCATCACCCAACTGAGGTTCCCACTTTCCAAGTCGCCGGTGTCAGCATTGGCTGGATGGAGGGGGGTCGAATCTTAGCCAGGGCTGGACTCTGGATTAGAGCAGCACATGGATAATTAGATGCCAGTGCATGGATTCGTGCACATAGAAGGGAAATTAATTAGAAGAAATATTTTAATACCGCTGCTCGCCCTTTCCCTATAATAGAAGTATCAGAAATGGAAGAAAATTAGTAAAATGTATATGAAAATAATATATAAGTTGACTAATAAACAATAACATGATATAACAACAAAAAGACATGATATAAAACAAAAACCTGATATAAAAACAGCATTGATAAAAACAATGACTGGTAAATTGATTAAACTTATTCTAATATCTCCCTGTATACCACATTAAGAGTAAAAACACTGCCCTAGCTGGTTTGGCTCAGTGGATAGAGCCTTGCCTGTGGACTGAAGGGTCCCAGGTTCGATTCCAGTCAAGGGCACATGCTCAAGGTTGCAGGCTCAGTCCCCAGTAGGGGGCGTGCAGGAGGCAGCAGATCTATGATTCTCTCTCATCACTGATGTTTCTATGTCTCCCTCTCCTTTTCTCTCTGCAAGCAATGAAAATATTTTTTTTTAAAAATAGTAAAAGCACTTTCAGAGTGCTTGGCTCATATCCCTTGTGATGAAGTATTTACAACTATAACATCACATGCTCTTGGAACTGGAGAGAAAGCATATAACTGACCATGTCCGAAAACAGGTTCAGGTAGGAATATTCCTACTCTGTCTAGAGTTTGTCCTTGTGATTAATTAATAGGCATCATGGGAAACTGTCTTCGAATTAATTTAAATGGTAGGCCAGTGTCAGACGGGGTCAAATCAGTTCTTGGAATCAGAACGACCTCTCCTTCTGAGATCCTGTTAATACTTCAGCTTCGAGAAGCACACGTGTGCAATTGGCGCCAGCAAGAGCTTCATATGTATTGCACATGCGTGAGTCAGCGTTTATTTTTAAATTGCCAGTGCGCGTCATATGTACTAGCCAGTCCATCGGTCAGACTGGTGGGACGGTTGGTCACTTAGCCTTGTGTATATATAGATAGGCTCCAGGTATTTGACAGTGACCAGTAGAAGATAAAAGCACCTGTTCATGAGAAAGATCCTTGCTGAACGTTTACTTGACATCTGAATAAAAGAATTGATGGAGAATACATGAGGCTGTGCACCCACATCTGCGTCCTGCACTCTCAGAGCCCCACTCAGGCCCCATGGGGCTGTGCACAGCCTCTGCCCCTCCCCAGTCTGCGCCAAGAACGTCGCTTTGCCCAGGCAGACCTGGCCCTGCTGTCCCTTCTCCTGAAGCGGCACACCCCTTCAAGCATCGCCGCTGCCTTCCGCCTTGGCCACCCCAGTGCCCTTAAGTACAAGATAATAAAGCAAAGTAAGTGTGGCTGTGCCCTGAGGACCCGGACACGCCGTGTGAACCTCAGGTGTCTGCCTCAGTGCTGTAGCTTTCTGACCCCTACTTTTTACAGGTGGTTTTACGCCAAAGATTTAGAAGTCTAAGTTTTAACACACAAAAAAAGGAGCTCAGTATTTTGTATAATTATAAATGAGTAAATTTTTAAACCATTTAAAAAATAGCATATTATTTTAGCACCTAAATTGGCAATTCCATATCTAAACAGAAAATATAAAGAAACCATGTTGCCTGTAATGCCAGTAGGCAAATTTGTTGGTCCCAAATTTATATATACTGTCCTGATTTTCCTCAAATTGCATTATTTAATTCCCAAGCCGTGTATCTTTTCCTCCCTCCCTCTTCTCGCATCCAGAAGCAGCATCAACTGCCCGTGGACTGCCCACGTGGCCATCTCCCGTGGCAAAGCGAGGTCCCCGGGCCCCACAGCCACATGCACTTCTCTGGGTGTTTCTGTTGTAAATGCGAAATGACTCCGAGCGAGTGAGCATCAGTGTGTGGCATGTCATAGCTGCTCACACTTACAGTAGAGAGTTACCATGACATATCAGGACCCAGAATAAAAAATCTTTGACAAGAGAGGAAGGAGGCGAGTGAAACTTTCATTAAAGGAAAGAACACGCCTTGGTTGAAAGAGGCCGTCTCCATCAGGCGTGCGGAGCAGCGGTGAAGTGCAAGCAGGGAGCAGGCGGTGCCACATCTGATCTTTCTCCTGGGGGCCAGGTGGACAGATTGGCAGCCCTGTTCGCAGCTTTTCCCCTCTCCCCTTTGTACCCTAAGAGCTGCTAATCGGATCCATGCTGCTGCGACTGTGGTTAGTTATTAACAGAATAAAAGCAGATTTCTTCAAAAGAACGGATGGGGAAACGACTCTACAAAATTGCAAGGTTGTTAGAATCTTAAATGCACAGCAGTCGGCTTTTCCCCTTATTCTGAATTATGCGACGAACAGTCTTTCATCTGTCACTGTGCCCATGTGCTCAGAAGGCAGCCAAACATTAGGCTCCTCAAACAAAAAAGGAATCTTAGAAAGAGGAAAAATATTGAGGAGGAATAAGAGTAGGTTAGAGTGGGATAAAATTAGGTTTTGTTTTTATTAATTTGTCCTTGTGAGAGAAATACAAACTGCCTGCTCTCTGTGGAGTGCCCTCCCCTCAGAGCCGGGATCAGAGCGGGGTCGCTCGAAGCTGTGCTGCGTCTGTGGCTGCTGCCCCGCAGGAGTGGAGCCGGCCCTGCCTCGCCCCGAGAGGGCCGTGCTGCCTGCGCCGAGGCTCCCTGCTGGGCGGGTGAGCTGGTACGTCCTGCAGCATGCACTTCCGCCACCCACAGACACAAGTTTGTGCCCCAAAGGCCTCCGTGGCTCCCCTGAGCTTTACAGCTGTTGGAGACGGTGTGGATTTATTCACTGCGGCAGAGCTGCTGCTGGGAGTAGAGAACGTGTTGAAGTGATGGAGCTGGGAAGAGGGCGGTGGCCAGGTGAAGCCGCGGGGTTCAGGCCATCCACCCCTGTAGGGCGGGATGGAAGTCAGACCAAAGGCTTCCTTCCCTCCCTCCCAGGAGCGGGCCACACTGCGAACACGGTCTTTCAAGCGGAGCACGCCATGTGTAAATGTTTTCGAACTCTGGTTTATTCTGAATCAAAGCTTGTGGTGACCTCAGTAGTGAATCCAAAACTGGTTTCCTTGTGTCCCTGACTCAGCTGTGGGAGCCTGAGTGAGAGCCTTTTCAGTTTCCTGCCTCGATTTCTCAGTAGAAAAGGGTCTAACCCAAAGGCCTCGAATGAGTTTCAGGTTATCCGACCATTACACTGACTTCCATATGAAATATTGGGTAGCTTTCATTTATTTAATTAATAAAAGAGGCCAATTGAAAAAATGCTGGCTTGAATGCATTGGGCTAAATGAAATGAGGATGTGTTATAACTAGGTGATCTTTGTCAGGTACTTGTAGTACAGGCCCTGTGAACCACATAGAACAACCACATTCGCTTTTGTGTCTGCTCATCCACTGCAGCCTTCACGCTTCTCCGTGGTGGACTCTAGCAGGGAGGTTAACAAAGAGACTCCAAGCCCCAGACTGCAGCAGGGGGGAGAGTTGAAAAGGTTAATCCACAGGTGCAGGTGCATGACTGTGAGAGGGAAGGTATTTCCTCATTCTCGTGGTGACTAGGCAGCATATGAGTCAGACACACCTCTGCAGCGCTGGCTTATCAGTATTTTTAAGATCCAATGGAGCATCAACAAATTGCTTATCGTAGGTAGGATTCAGGAAAAGTTAATGCTGTTCTGAACGAATGTTCGGGTTGTAGGACATGGGAGGGTTTGTCTTCCGAGGCTCAGGGTAACTGCAGGGCAGAGAGCCCGGTGGCTATGGCTCTCTGTTCCCACGGGAGGGCACAGCAGGGAGAGCATTGCTTTCTGATTTGTGCTGCTCTAATGTGAGGTAGGGTAGTTCACAATAAAGAATTGTATTGGCAGCCTGGTTACAGCTGCCTCTCCTACCTCGTGTATCCCATCCAGCACCTTCTGGTAAGAGTAAGGTCCTATTTGAGGCACACCAAACAATAGTAAGTACTGCAGGCCACATCCAAGCAGTTGAGTAAACTTCTGAAGCTGAAACCCAAGCAGATCCTGTGTTTTATTGATTTTTTTTTAGGGTGCGGGGGGGATTTGGAGGACACACACACACACAATGATGTGAAAAAGAACATCAGTTGGTTGCCTCCCTCTGTGCCCTGACCAGGTTTATGTGTCATTATTCTTAATACCATTTGATGTTTATTTGACTTCTTGAGCAAGTATCCCTGAATGTTTCTTTAACTGACATTATCCTTTAGACAGCAACTACAACCTTTGGGCCAAATCCAGCTTGCCACCTATATTTGTAAATAAAGTTTTATTTGTGATGTTTGTTTACATATTGTGTATGACTACTTTTGCACCATAGCGGCTGAGTTGAATAGTTGTAACAGAGAACATATGGCCTGCGAAGCTTAAAATATTTACTATTTGGCAATTTACAATAAGAGATCCTAACTAATAAAAGTGTAATATTAAAATTAACCGTTTCTTCGGGACGCCTAAGCCACGCTCACCAGCCAATCAGAATGACTGTATACAAATTAGCCTAGCCAAGATGGCGGAGGCCACAGCCCCGGTGTGTGGCTTCTCTGGGGCTGCGGCCTCCGCCATCTTGGGAACCTCCGTCCGGGGAAGGCATCTGGTGCCCTGAGCCGCAGATGCCTTCCCAGGGGGAAGCCTCTGGGGCGGGACCAGTCGGCCGGCCCGGAGGCTCCCTCCTGGGAGGCCATGGGGTGGCCACCTGCCATGCGATCACTTCCCAGGCGGAAGCCTTAGGGGGGCGGGACCAGCTGGGAGGCCATGGGGTGGCCACCTGCCACCCGATCTCTTCCCAGGTGGATGGCCCGGAGCATCAGTGGGAGCTATGGCCATCCTGAAAACTGCCCTCAGCCCCTCACCCATGCTTGCCACACCCCCTGGGGTGAGGGTCCCCACTGGGGAGCTTGGCCAGCCTGCAAACAGACATTGGCCCCTCACCCAGGCTGGCCAGGCACACCAGCAGATGGACATCCCCAGAGGGGTCCCAGACTGCGAGAGGGCACAGGCCGGGCAGAGGGCTCCCCTCCCCCCAAGTGCACAAATTTTGTGCACCGGGCCCCCGGTCTAAAATAATAAGGTAAAACTACATAATTACTGATAATTTACTAAGGTTTAATTAGCTATTAGTCCAGGCATGGTTTCATAGATCTGTACCTGTTAGTACTCACTGCCCCACCATCTTGCTCTATGAAGTGTACCAAACTAGAATATATCCATGTCTCAGTTCATCCACTGTAAATTAGACATTACTCGATGTATGCTAATTTACCAAAAATATATATAATAGCCTGTTTACACCAAATTCTGTTATATACTAAAATCCCAATGTTTTTTATTAAAGATATTTAGTTTGATTATCTTGATTCAGTTCTATTAACTGAAAGCTATTTTTAGTTAGAAAATTTTTCCTCAAAACCTATCATAGTGCAAAAATTAAAAAGAAAACATTAGAAAAAAAAAACCAACAGTACATTAAGAAAATAAGGCACCACGGCTAAGTGAGATTTATTCCAGGAGTGCAAGGTTGGTTCAATATAAACAACCCCATTAATATTTTATACTATATAAATAGTCTTAAGGGAAAATATTATTATCTTTAATAAAATTCAGTACCCAATTATGATTACAACTCTAGGAAATAGCAGTGAAGTGATACTTGTCACCATAGCAAAATATATGTGCTTTCGTTTTAAAGGTAATGGAAAATTAATTAGATTTCCACTAGGATACAAAGAAGGCAAGATGATCGCTATCTCCCCTACTATGCAACACTGTTCTAGAGATGTTGGCTAGTGCAGCTAGACAAGAGAACTCTCAAAGGCATACAAATGGGCAAAGAGGTAAAATTGTTTTTATTTACAGATGTATAATAGTAAACCCAGGAAACTACAGAGAATGAATGATCAATTTAATCAAAACTGTAAAATTTCAGTGCAGTGGCAGCAGGACATAAAATTAACATACAAAAAACAATAGCATTCTTATATACAAGCAATAAACACTCAAAAGACATAGCAGTAGAGAAAATCCTATTTATAATGGCAACAAAGATTAAATGCTTAAGAATAAACTTAACATAAAATGTGCAAAACTTTTGTGCACCTGAAGATTTAACTGTCGGCCTGCAGACTGAAAGGTCTCAGGTTCAATTCCGGCCAAGGGCACATGCCTAGGTTGTGGGCCCAATCCCCAGTAAGGGGGCATGCAGGGGGCAGCCGCTCAGTGATTCTCTCTCTCATCATGTTTCTATCGCTTTCTCTCCCTCTCCCTTCCTCTCTGAAATCAATAAAGATATATTTTTTTAAAAAAGATTGGAAATCCATAGTAGAGTGGTTGGACAAATTGTGGAACACTCACACAAAGGCGTATGTAGACCTACATAAAAATGAAGGGGCTGTTATAAACTGATAGGAAATATTTCCCAGGATGTGCTGTGCTGCTAAGTGAAAAAGGCAGCAAAACCCAAAGATAGCTCAGGTTTGCTATCCTTTATGGAAGGAAGAAGATAATATAAGAGAAGATGCAGGTATCTTCTCATTCATACAAAAAATAGAGAGAGGGAAGGAAACCCAAAAACTAAGGAGAATGGTTATTTGTAGAGGGCGGGTGGCAAAGGAATGGAAAGGAGGAGAAATGGGAACAGCAGATAGCAGGGATGAGGGGTAAATAACTCTTTTGCACATGTCTCTTTGTAGGATGCTGACTTTTAGGCCCATAAAGTATTTTACATGTCCCCAAAATATCAAAACAGAGCCAGTTCGGATGTAGAGGGAACTCAGAATGAAATACAAGCCCTAATAATTGGCTGTGTTTTTACAAAGATACAGGTTAGTAATTCTGAAAGGACTTGTATGTATATTAAAATATAATAAAGAAATAAACTGATTTAGATAATGAGAATTGGGATTTTTACCATTGGAGAAAGGAGCTATAAACAAGGAAAAGGACAAGGCTAAAATGTATTTTCTATTTTGGGGTTGAAATTAGAGGAATTTGAATAAGCTCATGGTTTCATACACAAAATACACAGTTAAATACTGAATTTCCAAGGTGTGTATGTGCAGGTTAATGTGCATACGAAGACTTCCTATCTGTTCATTGAGAGGGTCTAGAAGCAGTATCATCCCAGCAAAATGAGCAGACTGGTGCCCAGGTCTTAGTCTCTGAAACCATTCTCCATACAGAGAACCACGGCTCCTAGGAAAAGTGGCTGATTCCAGGGTTGGGGCAGGGAAGATAGAAAAATGGGCCTGGAGCAGCTTGTGATTCCAAGAAGTAAAGATTGGAAGGAGTTTCCAATGGCCAGAACAACAAAGTAATGTCAGTGTTGGATTTGAATCCATAGAATAAAATAAATGTCCATGAGTTTATTAGTTTTTTGTTTTTGTGATATTACCATGAATTTATCCTCTTAATACCCATTTATTCCCCCCATAGTTTCCATGGCCAGGAGTTTAGGCACAGCTTTGCTGTGCCCTCTGCTCAGGGTCTCAGGAGGCTGTAGTGTTGGGTGGTCCGTGTTCCACCTGGAGGCTCAGCTAGGGAAAGATCTGCCTCCAGGCTCTGATTATTGGAGGAATTCACTTCCTGTGCTCCAGAGGCCCTTGGGTTCTGCAGGCTGCCTGTCCTTGCCACGAGGCTCAGTTCACTTCATGGAAGCTCTTCAAGGCCATCCGTGTATGCCAGTGCAGCACAGGCCTGAGACCTCCTGTAAAGTCAGGCCTACCCGGATCCTCTCCCTGTTGACTATTTCAAAGTCATCCGAGTCAGGGCTTTACCCCTGCAGAATCCCTTCAGCTGCCATATGATTTAGGGATGATATTTTATCACTTTCGTTATTTCTTTGCTTAGAAGCCAAGTCACAGGTTCCGTCCTCACTCAAGAGTGTGGCTCACTGGCAGTCGTTCTGAAGTGTGCCTGCCACAGTGAGTTCCATGGATGGAAGCAGCCTAGGAAACACACACACCGATGGGGAAGAGGAGAGTTCTTCCTCGCAGCAGACTCCTGTTAGTAAATGGGGAAGGAAAGGGTCGCCATTGGCAACACTGCGGTGATGAATGTGCGGACAAGACTCTGCAATGGATGAAAAAGTTAGTGGGTGCAAGTTTGAGGGGACACAGGATTTGTATTGCCCCTGAGACACTTAGCATCTACATACAGCAAAGTAGTGGCTGTCCATCGGAGGAACGTGGTAGGCACCAACTTTACCAAGTAATCAAGGTAAACAGCACCAGAAATGACACATGAGAATGTCTTGAACCCTTGGACGAATGAAGTGAAGATCTGAGGATGAGAATAACTGATGAGTGCTCTTCAAAAATGTCAAGGTCATAAAAGGAAAGATTGGTCTTTAATGACTGTAGGAGACTAAAAAAATAACTAAGCGCAATGTGAGATGCTAGAGAGGAAAAAAGACAGTAAGTGGGAAATTGGTGAAATTCAAATAGGTCTTAACAGTACTGCACCATGGTAAGTTCCTTGTGCTAATTATTCGACAGTTATATACGACGAGAGCACTAGGGGAGTTAAGGGATAAGAGAACTTTTTGTCCTAGTTTTATAACTTCTCTCTAAGTCTAAAAAAATAAAAATAAAACGTTTTTTAAATAAAAATTCGTAGCATAGACTTGTGTTGAGAGTCAAATGTGAAAGT